>OVAN01004126.1:0-26759 GCA_900406275.1 Anastatica hierochuntica
AAACTAAGCTAAAACACACTAAAATATGCATGAAATTATATGTACATCAGATGCACTAACATTAATAATTCGATTATTAGAGAATAAAACATCAAGTTTTATTTCATTATTGTAAAAAATAGCAAGACCACCACTGAGACCAACTGGTTCCACAGTATACAAATTATCAAAACCAAACTCAAATTGAAATTTCTTTAAATAAAAAGAAGATTGTTTAGTCTCTGAAAGAAAAACAATATTGGGCCTAAATTTATTCCGGAGATCTCGTAGTGTGTCAGGTGTAAACTCCCCTCTGAGACCCTGACAATTCCAGCTCATAATCTTCACGGGTGAGCCGGTGGCTTTGAGGGATCCACCATTCCTTTCTTAGAGATTTTGGGAAGCAACGAATCCTGCGCTCCTCCCTTAGCCACTCCACTGAGAGTGTTATTTCCTGCAACCCGAAAAGGCACTTGTTTATCAACACGCAATACCATAGAAACTGTACCCCTAGTATCCTTACGCTTTTTTGGCGAAGCCATTGAAATCAAATTTAACTTCCTTAGGTTCATTCCTTTTATTTTCCCAGGACTTTTACTAGTTTTAGCAAGGCTAGATCGTTGACTACCCAGTTTAATCCCTTTTAGTACCGAAGCAATACCATCAACATTTACTGTTGGATTAAGAGAAGAAAGATGATTACCTTCAGCACCAGACAACACCTTAGAGGCAGGGTCAACACCACGAGGAGAGTCATTCTGCTCTGCCTCCTCAACCGGAGTCTCTATTTCCTGTTCAGGGAACCATTCCTCATCATCGAGCCCCTGATCGAGACCCTCGATATCATCATCTGCCGCAGGAAGGTCCCCATCTAAACCATATTCTCCCTGGACATCATCGTTTACCAGCTCACCCTCCTCCACCAGTAGATCATCATTATCTAAGATAGGTTCATCCAAAGCAGCAGATAAAATCCCGTGTTCCCCACTAGCAGCCCCAGCTACAGCCTTGCCTTTGTCACCATCAGCAGGTTCTGAAGCCTGCTACTCCACCGTCGATCTCTTACCTTGGGAATTCTGTGACCGATCAGGATACAAAGGCTGCGGCCACTGTTGCCTTCGTCTCTTTCCATAGGAAGAAATACCTTCCTTTGATCCAACATCTTTCCTCCCATGCCTATTGTGGCCCCCTTTATATCCTTTTGGACGAGCCAATCTATTGTTATCGCTCCGCAAAACCATTTCAGCATAAGACGCCCGGCTTCCACCGTGAGAACTCACATTATCATGTCTTTTCCCTGTTTTGCCTATAGTATCCCGATCCATACTATCACATAGCTCCAAATCCAGTGCCCTTTTCACTGGTAACCTCCTCGGACCTTCCTGAGTCACGCCTTGAGACTGGGAATGCTGGCCAGCAAGAACCGGTATCACCTGGTCACCATGAGCCCGAGAAACAGTCATATCCGGGCACACAGAACTATCATGAGTAAGTCGCTTACACAGCTTGCAAAACCCGGAGAGCTTATCGTACTTGAGACTTACAGTGATCTCCTCCCCATGCTCAAAAGGAACCACAGTTTCAAATACTAATGGCTTAAAACCATCCAAAGTCACCAACACACTTCCAGTAGCTTCATCATAGTCTTTGACCTCACCTATCGCTTTCCCAACAACCCGGATTGTCGCTTCATCCCAAAGATGCATTGGGATATCATCAACCTTGATCCAAAAGGTTATGGACGAAGGATATGAAGGCAAAACCACTGGCTCCCAACGGACAATGGAGACCATCCATCCATCAAAGTGGTATGGTCCATAACTCAATACATCTAGAAGGTCTCTCTCACTAAAAAATGTGAATTGAAACTTCCCATTACCTAGCTCGCCACCTTCTACCTTCCATTCTAACTTCCAAATCTTGGGAAGATTGGCCAAAAGACTGTCTATCCTCTGCTTACCCGGGTTCATAAGTCTGCCAATAAGGGTGAGAGAGAACTGTTTCACCCTCATTGCGATTGCAGAGGCTGAGAGCCTTACCGACTCCGTGCGTACCACCATATGTCCAGAGGAACCACCAAGTTGAGCCATTGAATCTTTCCCCAGAGTGTCCTGTGAGTATCGTAAGCCAGAAAGGAACTCCAAGCCTGGATAGAAACCAATCAACTGCCGAGCAAAGAGACTCTCTGCTTTGTGCCTTACACAAGAAACCAGTAAACAAGACTTGAAAGAGAGATGTCTGACCCCGTGATCAGCCTTGACTTTTATACTCAGACCCACCGCCTCATCAATTAGCAAGGAAAATCGACACCAATAAATGATGAATCGAAATCCAATATCGGAAGAGATTTGACCTGATACAGCAAATATCCTCTCCCAATCGCCACTACGCCCAACTCCCAATCCAACAGATCTACTTTCCTTAGCGTGATCCAACATTAGATGACCAAAGATCTTGAGATTCAGCCTATCCTCCTCCCGATACGGTAACTTTTTCCACCCAGAAACCCAAAGGATATTATAGCATCTCCTCCGTAACCATAGTGTCTCCCAAATCTCAGAGACATCGACCTAACGGAATGTCACACTCGATCCACCTTCCTTAATCATCCATCCTTCCATATCCTGAGGATCTCCTCCAGATCCGTGAATCCTAGAGAGATTAAACCGATCTACACCCAGAGATACTTGCACACCCGCCGACCTTGGTTCCTCCGCCGGTAGAGACATCAACCGTCTCCGCCGATTAGGTTAACAATGGGTTTGTTATTTTGATTGTTTAAAATCATAGTTACTCTAAAATAGCTAAAGATATTGTTCAAATATACTTCACTTATATCCAATCCAAAATAAGTAGAAGTTTCTATGAAATGTATTACTAATTTCACTCTTTTTAAAAAAAAATAATCATTATGAAAATAATTGTTTAGCTCACAAACAATAAATTTGAAAAAATAAAGATATGAACAAGTGCGGTTTCAAACAATACATCCACCGATTATCTACTCTATTAAAATAAAGAAATTCTAAAAAATGCATCTTATAAAGTCTATTCGGACCAATTCATTAGTAACTTTTTTTCCGTCGAATATAAATACTCAACAAGCTCTGTTTTGAAAACAGAGCACCAAAACCAGAATGTCGGGAATAAAAACCAAATAACAAAGTCCCACTGCAAAAACAAAAAAGAACTTATAAAAGAAGAAACTAAATCTATGATTTACTACACTATGAACCCCATTCTTTCTTTTTTAAAGAGATTTGTCAACCACGATGGATGACCTTGAGCAACATAAGAGGATAAGCAGTGATCTTTGTTGAAACTCTTTGAAATTTCAAAAGCTCCGAAATTACATTTTTGCTTTCTAGAACCATGAACAATGACACGAATCTTTGAGCTAGTTGGATAATGTTGACAATCTTCCCCATCATCGCTGGCCATTCGAGAAGATTCCGCAAAGTTTTGATAACGTTTTCCGTTGTGACACCAAATGTGACCTTGGAATGATGCATATATGACATACTTTCGCAAGCTCATTCTCAACTTTTGATTTGCGCTTCTAACCGTGAGTCTACATTTACGAAAGCTCTTCTACTGTGAGAAACCACCACTCCTTGATCATTTCGTAGGACCCAAAAAACACCTGCAATTTTTGAGACCTTAGACTACGCATAATCAATTTTACACTTCAATTCATCATGTGGGGGACGATGCCAAGAAAAAACTAAATCGTTAGCGCAAGCTGATGCCTCTGGTTCACTAATCTTAATATGAGCAAGTTTCCACTGTTGAGAATCATCTCTAGCTTTTTGTACTACATCTCTGGAATCAAAAACCTTATTCTCAAACAGTCTTTGGTTCGGTTCTTCCATATGGTCCAGAGTATCCATGGTGGAAGCAATCTGATTTCTTCAGGCAAACCTTTATTTATGCAAATTACAAAGATGTTGTGTATGTGTGTATACAAGGAGTCACCAAAGCCACCGCTTGGGATAGGCACATTGGACAACGCCCAAGTTTGACGTGCCATAGGACATCGAAATAAGATGTGATTAGCTATCTCTTTTTGTTCATCACAAAAACCACATCCTCCTTGTATAATCATACCTCGCTTTTGTAGATTCTCTGTAACCGCCAAAGCCCCTTTGAAAATTCTCCATATGAAGTGCTTTATTTTTGTCGGACCATCTATCTTCCAGCTTTGAGAACATAACGCATTAATTGATGGTTGCATCTCCACTTCCGCAAAAAGATCTTTATGCTTCGATCTGGTGCTGAGATCGTATCCACTCTTTATTGCATACAGACCATTTTTCGTAAAGCTCCAACAATAAGAGTCATTGTGTATCACAATCGGTTTGAACTTGCAAATAAGTTCAATATCTCTTGGCGAAAAAAAATTTCCGAAGTTTCTGCATGTTCCACTTACTTGCTTTATGATCAATAATCTCATTCACCATTAATGACATATTCACTGTGAAGTTCCCATTCAGAGGTCTTCTTGGTTGATCTTCAAATATCCATTTATCTTGCCATACTCTAGTATCTCTACCATTCCCAATGATCTTTTTCAAGCCTTTTGAGAACAACTCTCGAGCAAACAGAAGACTCCGCCAAGCATATGATACTTTTGTACCCGTAGCTGCTGACATAATCTCTCCCTAAGGGTAATATCTACTCTTGAAGACTTGTGCAAATAGACTCTCGGGTTCATAGACTAACTGTCAGACCTATTTGGCCAATAAGGCTTGATTGAAACACATTAGATCCCTAAAGCCAAGACCATCAAAGTCTTTCGGTAACATCAGCTTCTCCCATCCTACACAATGGATCTTATTCTTTCCTTCAACCGCATTCCACCAGTAATCCATTAAAGCACTTGTGATGTTTTTACACATCTCCACCGACAATTTAAAACAATTCATCACATATACCGATATAGCTAACGCCACAGACTTGAGTAGAATTTCTTTTCCACCTTGAGACAAATTCTTTGAGTACCAACCATTGAGAGTTTCTGATAGAGCTTTTCTTTGATGTAACCGAACAGTTGTTGTTTGGATCCGTTTAGAGACTCCGGCAATCTGAGGTACTTTCCAAGGCCACCGAGTTTGGTAATACCAGTGCGGGTTTGAATTAATGCTTTCATGTCATCCGAGACTCTATCTCCAAAAGTAATCGTTGATTTCTCAATGTTTATTTTTGTCCCGAGATCAATTCATATTTGGCTAAACAATTCATAAATTCCTCACTCTCTTCTTTGGATGCACGACAAGCAAATAATGTATCATCAGCAAATAATCGATTACTTATGAAAGGCCCATTGTCATGAAACTGAATCCCTGATATTAACCCATTCCTTGTTGTTCTGTTAATGATATGTATTAGAGCTTCGGTGCAGAGCAAAAATAAGACAACGAATCTCCTTGGCGAATACCCGTTCCGGTTTTACCTTACCATACGGTTGACCATTGGTTAAAACTGAATATGAAACTGATTCCACACATTTCAGTACCCGCACGATCCAGAGTTCATGAAATCCCAAGGATCTACGAATAATTTGAAGAAAACTCCACTCTACTCGATCATAAGCCTTTGACATATTGATTTTTAAAACCATAAAACTTTCTACAATCGTATCATTGGCTTTTAGACTATGAACAACCTTATGTGCTATGAGTATGTTATATGAGATGAGTCGCTTTGAAACAAACGCAGTTTGCATAGGAGAAAAAATACTCGGCAGATGCGACTTTAGTCTATTCACCAAAACCTTCGATATCATCTTGTACAAAATCGAGCAAAGACTTTTCAAACGCAATTCAGACATTCGAGTCGGAGGATGAAATTTTGGCAGTAAGAACAAATAAGTATGGTTCCATTCCTATGGGAGAAAACCTTCACTAAAAAATTTGTGAATCTCCAAAAAAAACTTGGTCTTTTATTATGTGCCAGTGTTTATTAAAGAAAAAACAGGTGAGACCATCCGGACCGGGAGCACTCTCACTTTTGATCAAGAAAGCAACCACTCGTGTCTCTTCCATTTTCACTGGCTTGATAAGTTCTCTTTTTATCTTGTCACTAACCTTTTTATGAAACCCATTCAAAACCTTGTCAAAGAGATGAGGTTTAGAAGATGTAAATAGAGATGAAAAATATTGAGCAGCTAACTCTCTTCTTAGCATTCGACGTGTGTTGTTGTCCATCATCATCAACCAAAAAATCCAAAGTATTATGAGTTCTAGTTGATTTAACCGAAGCGTGGTAGAACTTCGTGTTTTAATCCCCTAATCCAAGTCATTTTTCACAGCTCTTTTGTCGCCCGAACTCCTCTTCTTGTCGATAAGCCACTGCCGATTCAGCTTTCAAGTTTCTAATGCATGAAATCGAGGGATATCTCATATCATTCTCTGCTTCCAATTGAGTACGTAATTCATTTATCCATTTCAAAGCATTTGTACCTTTAGCCCTTTTCCATTTGCTTATGGACCTTCTGCATTCTGTCATACACGTTAACAGAGAACCATTTTGCTTTGTTAAACCTTTGTCCCAAGCTTTCTTCATCAAAGTGGTAACTTGTGGATCTTCTGCCCATCGCTTATCATATCAAAATTTCCCCTTAAATTGCTCAGTCTCGTCGTTGAACTTGACCAAAACATGCCTATGGTTAGGCCCCAATCTCTTTAAGAACCATTGGTGAGAGTTTGGGAAGAGACTAACCCACGCAGAGTTCCCAAAAAACCGGTCCAGTTTACACTGTATCCATTTGTTGTTTCGCGTACCCTGACCACCACGTGAAGCTATTACCAGTTCCACTTAGTTCACACATAACACATTTTTGAATCATGTTCTTGAAATCCACTAACGAGGAAGGATGGCGTAATGGACCACCTTTCTTTTCATCGTTCGATAAGAGATCGTTGAAATCTACTATCATACACCATGGATCTTTTTGGACTATTCCCAACCTTGTTAACCTTTCCCAAACATCGTTTCTATACTTAGTGTCCGGATGCCCGTAGATACAAAATAGAAACCAACTTTGAGAACCGTTAGACACCTTCATGTCCACTAGATTTTAAGTTTCAAGCAGAAAATTTCTCTGTAGAAAATCTTTCGAGAATATCGCCAAACCGCCACTTCGCCCAACTGAATCCACAGTCCAAATGTGCGAATAACCTAACTAGCCTAAAACTTCCAGAACAAACTTTGCATTCTTTGTTTCCATGAGGAAAAAGATATCCGGGAAATGAGTTTTCTTAATTCCCGGAGGTGATGAATTGTCCAAGGGTTCCTCAGCCCATGGCAATTCCAACTCAAGACACCTATTGGGATGGCAGCGGTTCCACCTCGAGAACCACCATAATTTGGCTTGGTTTAGAGATTTTTGATGGCGTTCCAATTGTCGTGACAACTTTTCTCTTAACTGCGTTTACATCTTCAGTGGGAACATCCTCTATTAACTGGTTTTATTCCTCCATTTGTCTTTTCTTCTGCTCCTTCCTTTTCCATAATGAGGGTCTTTTGCTCGTGTTTCTACTTCTATCATTAGTTCTGGAAGACAAAATCCCCAGGAGGCTATCTTTATTACCTGTAGAACCACATGTTTCGTCTTGAAGATCCCATGTCCATGAAGCAACTGCATGTCATCTGTTTAGACAAAAAACATCTCTGAATAGTAAGAGCTCTTATGTTGTAGCTAAGATTGTATAGAGATAAAGATAAGCTTAAAGGACCAAGGAACTTACTCTGTTTTTTGGGGTAATGCATGAAAAAAGAGGCAGAGCAAAGTCAAGGGAAATAATTTCTTCTTCAAGCTACTAAAATCAGTAAAGCTAACACACGATAATAAAACATGGGGTGATTTTATCTGTAAAGCTGCATCTTAGTGCAACCTATTTTGATCCACATAAAACTGAGAAGATGAAGTAGAAGAGGATATGTAAGATCTTGACTTTCATGGCTTCCTCCTTAAAAAAAAAAAACTCTTCACTCGATTTCACAAACTCGGTTATATGCATAATAGAAAAGATGAAGTTGGACCGACAAAAAATCTCAAAGACAAATACAACATACGTAAACGAATAGTCTAATATCGATCCAAAATTTCTTCCACTAATAAAAACAGAATTGTCCCTAAAAGAAAGAATATTTTCAACAAGCCTTATAGTAGCAATATGGATTTTCTTTCTAAATTTGGAACAGATACTCAAAGGCAAATCTAACAAAAGAGTACACATACAAAAACTGAAGAAACAAGTCTTGTCAGCAACAAGTCTTAACATATACATCACATTATCTAAAGCTTAGTATGGTCTACATAAAAACTATCGCACTTTCTCAACCACATACCATCTATCATCAACATCAGATTAAGAAAGTCTAAGAACACCAAGCATTAATATATTTGACAATTAGGGAGGATAAGTAAATATCATCACCATCAGCTCAAAAATCAAATTGAGAGCAATAGGGGACCTAATTGATTCATGATTTTCAAACTGATGAGTTTCAGACACTAAATCATCGAATGGATAGATCATAATCACCACTTGTTTTCAGAAGATTTATACGAGACAGACAAAAACCCAAATCATATAAAGCCACAAGTTCCACAGAAGCAAATCGATTCCGATTGAAACTAACAGCCGAAAAGTTTCGCTAAACTAAAAATGAAAACAGGAAAGAAAACAGTGAGAAACAGAAAAAATTCACCAGAAGTATGACTTAAAATTGTTCATCGAGACCTCCAATGGCCGCTTAAGAGAGAGAGAGAGAGAGACTTACAGAGAAAGGAAGAGGATATATGAGATCAGAAGAAGATGATGGATGAGATTAAAACGACGAAATATATTTCAATATTTATTCCGTAAGTCAAATCTGACAAGACAAACATCGAGCTCAATCAAAACTATGGCATTTCACTAGAAATATTTTCTATCAGGCATTTAAACAAACAGTTCACAGGCATGTAAGTATCCAAGGAAGAATCATGAAAACTTCCATCAAGATTCAACCTTTTCAATAAAAAAAAACAAAGACCCATAAAGTTTTTGTTTTGAAATTTCAAGATTCAAGCATCAAACCATCGAATTTCCACATCAAGATCCTAGACTGGAAAAAATCAGCATCCCTTTAGATTCCGAATGTAGGAAAAGAAACGAGAATCGGGTGAAAAAGAGCGAGACTGGTCTTAGAGAATCAATGATGCGAGCAAGATAGAGAGAGAGACAGCGAGAGAAGACTGTTCATCGTCTCTGTATACTACTGAGAGAAGTGAAAGGACTCGGAGAAGAAACTCTTTTTTTACATGTTGATGTGAGAGCCCATTAGTGGCCCATTACTTTAGGATTCAATTTTAATCAAATCTTGCATCAGGTTTAT
The DNA here is from genome assembly GCA_900406275.1 of Anastatica hierochuntica. Taxonomy (NCBI): domain Eukaryota; kingdom Viridiplantae; phylum Streptophyta; class Magnoliopsida; order Brassicales; family Brassicaceae; genus Anastatica; species Anastatica hierochuntica. Next base: position 9,364 of record OVAN01004126.1, read on the forward strand.
ACATATGATGATAATAAATATAAACAAATACTAGTGTTTTAAACGTTTACTTCTTCAACAAAGTGATTATCCGCATTTTTTGCGGGAATTTTTTTTAATTAAATATGCTAATATTTAATTGAACCATGTTAATTAGAAGAGTTTAAAAAATATCAAGAAAAACTAACAAATTATGTTATGAAAACCATCTAAGTCTAAAAGTTAACAGATAATTAACATGTAAAGGTATCAATAAATTAAACATCTAGTTAAAATAAATTTGAATTTTGATAATACAAGAATCTCATTTCCTAATACAAAGTAATAATGTTACATTTGTTTTTGTTTTTGTAGGAACAATTGGTTAGCCATGTCCTCTTCCATTTGTGACTGATTCATCATTTCTTTTCTTTCATAAGGGTTTTTATGTTTTGTATAATTTAATCATCATTGTTGCTTTATTGCATTGTTATATAATCTATGTTGATAAAAAGAAGAACTTTGGTTTTTGACTTTGCGTAAAGAAAATGTTAGTTAAATTACATGAACTTCTAACTCAAAACCAATTGGTAATAAGTAGATTCATCCATATACCGTATATATTACTTAACTTAAGATCTCTTTCAGCTACTACTGATGTGGGATATTTATCACTAATAGAAAAACTTTACTCAAGGGCGAAAAAAAGAAAAACTTTACTTAATTCGATTTCTATTAGTTATTTACTAGAAAGTGAGAATTATATTGTATTTGGAGGCTCATTGGACCACCATTAAACCTTAGGTTAAATTGGTCTCATTCACCAACCGATGGTTATAAACTTATATCTACTTAAAATATTTTATACCAAATTAAATTGATTTTTTCAAGTAATCAAATAACAATTTTCAATGTTCTCTCTTCCCTTTTTTGAGCAATGATCAAAACTAAACACTAATGGTTTAAACACAACTTGAAAAGATCATCCCACGATATGAGAGCTTAAGATAACTCCTCCTCATAATTTGCTTTTTACTCTTTGAATTGTCATTCTCTTCAGCACATTGGGCAATGAGCTTGACTCGTCTGTGAATTCACCCATTTCAATATACAGTGAAGATGAAACACGTTGTTACAAGCTCCCCAAAATGTCCTACCACCAAAATAAAATCATCTTAGCAATGTTTCAACAAGCATCCGAGTGTGTGTGTGTGTATGTGCGTGCATGCTAAGCAACAAATATAGAGTGGAAGTTACGAAAGCAGAGAACTTTACTTAGAGGGAATCGACTCCAGGGAGTTTGCAATCAGGACAACAAGCTTCAAAAGCCATATGACATATCCCACATGTTTCGTCTTGAGCACCCCATGTCCATGAAGCTACTGCTTGCCATCTGTTTAGACAAAAAGTAACTCTAAAAGGTAAGAGCTCATGTGTTGTAGCTAAGATTGTACAGATATAAAGATAAGCTTAAAAGGACTAAGGAACTTACTCTATTTTTTGTGTAATGCAGGATAAAAATAGCATAGAAAGTCAAGGGAAACAATTTCTTTTTCAACTTCTACTTGTGCAGCAAAGTAATTAGTTACGGGCGATAAGCTAATACTGGTAAGACAACAACAGGCGTTTAACATATTTTTTAGTTTATGAAAACCAAATGAAATTTGTAGAAAGTGATTATGAATCATCAAGCAAGCTACTAAACTCAGTAAAACTAATACATGATAATAAAGCAAAAGAGGATACGCAAGATCTTGACTTTCACGGTTTCCTCCTGCAAAAAACAAAACTCTTCACTCACTTTTCACAAACTCCGTTATATGCAAAATAAAATAGATGAGGTTGGATCAAACTCAAATACATATACAGCATACGTAATCGATTAGTCTACAATCGATTTGAATTGTCTTCCACTGATAAAAACAAAATTGCCCCTAAAAGAAAGAAAATTCCAGGAAGCCACAAAGTAGTAAATGGATTGCTTTCTAAAATTTAGAACAAGTACTCAAAGGAAAATTTTAAAAAAAGAGTACACATACAAAAACTCAAGGAAAAAGTCCTATCAACAATAAGTATACGACAATATCAAACCATTAAAGATCAAATAACTTCTCTTAAACCAAAGTAAGTCAAGAGTAGGGATGTTAATACGGGTTGGCTATGCCCGTTTATGTCCAACCTATTTAAACCCTGCCCGTTTTAAGTACATTGATTATGAAAGAGTCTAATATTGTGTTCGTTTTACTCAACTCTCCCATCGGGTATAAAATTAAAGGAGCATTGAAAAAGTATTCATTTCAAAAAGAGCTAATAATTTGTCACTAAAACAAACCAAAAAAGTTTTTATATAAAAAAGATGATAGAGAGGATAATCACTAAAACAACCAAAGGTCTCATAAATGTGCAATAAAAGCTACATTGATACATAGACTATTCTGTCATTGTTCTTACATTTTACAATGAGAACACAAATCATATATTTAACACATAGGATTATGATTAGATTGCCTTTTTGTTGTTAAGAGTTGAACATGCTACTAACAGATCAAACACTATTATTGTCATTGTTCTTATGCACACATCTCAAGTGACTTTCAAAATCTTACTATCTTGTAAAGAATACAAAAAAACCTAAAATGAGTAACTCTTACTACAAGTTTATTGCAAGAATTGGAAAGAACTGAAACTACAAATAGATAGATATACTTACGAAAATAAGGTACTATAGCAATTGTTTCAAGAACCTTGCATAGGTTCATGGATATAGAAGAAGACGCTAAAACAGAGGTAAATGATGAAGATGGAGATGAACATAAAAGATGATAAAAGATGTATATATGCTTGGGAACTTCAGGTAAATATTCAAGCCTATGTTAAAGTCAAGTACTAATTTTTAGCTTGCACCAAGATTCGCCATTTACATAACATAAGCAACAGAAACCAATTCCAAAATCAGCAATCAAAGAAATCAACAAATTTCGTGCAAGTCCAAAAAGAGCTAAAACCGAAGAAACCCAAAAGGAAAAAAATTGTAACTTTACTTTAGCTGCAGCAACGGGCCACCGAGAAAAAAGAAACCCACAAAGACAATTGAAGCTAAAGACTAAAAGAGATGATGCTCTGCTCCAAACTTCTCGATTGTTTTCTTTCTTCGCCGAATCTGGTGATGAGGAGGGGATAAAAAAGAAAAGACAAATTCAGCTAACAATGCAGAGAGAGAGAGAGAGAGAGAGAGAGAGAGAGAGAGAGAGAATATTTGTACCTTTTTGTAATAATATGTTTAAGTTGTATATGCTTTACCATGATATTTTTATAAAATTGGGATATAAAATATATCATTATTTATTTTTAAACTCTAAACCCCATGTAAACCCCAACCCCTATCTAAACCCTATCTAACCCCTAAATCCTTACAAATCCCTAAATCCTTACAAATCCCTAAACCCCATGTAAAAACTAAACATTTAATTTCCCTCCTAAACTAAATCATATTACCTCCAAAAAATCTATTTTTCCTCCTAAACTAAATCCTTTTACCTCCAAAACCCCAAATTCAGCCCAACTAAACATAAAAACCCTAAAATAAACTAAGTGTCGAGAGTGTGTCTCTCGTATCTCTCTCTCTCTCATATCCCTGAGACCACCGTCTCTCTCGTAGCACATCTCAAATTCAACTGTTTCTCTCTTATCTCTCTCTCTCACCCTTCTTTGCCGACGATGTCTCAAGCTAATCGTCGCCTTCGCCCTCGCACCGCTATCGTGAACCAACCTCTAACCGTCTGCATGAATCAACCTCGAACCACCGGCGTGAATCAACCTCTAACTGCCGCCGTGAACCGACCTCGAACCACCGGCGTGAATCTCCCAGGTTTGAATGTAGAGGGTTTCGTTTAAGTTTAGGGTTTCGATTGGGTTTAGATTTGCATTTATGTTTGATTGTTTGTGGGGTTTGATTCTGCTTAGGGTTTCATAAGTTTGATTGTTTTGATAGTTCGATAGTTTGGTTTTGATAGTTCGATAGTTTGGTTTTGATAGTTTGTGTTTTGATCTGTAAAAATCTTAAGTTTTGTTAATGGATTGTGTGTGGTTTTGATAGTTCGATATCTCTGAGACCTGTTTGATTCTTTGTGTTTTGATCTGTAAAAATCTTAAGTTTTGTTAATGGATTGTGTGTGGTTTTGATAGTTCGATAGTTTGGATTTGTTTGATAGTTGGTCTCACGTTTGATTGTGATGTGGTTTTGTCTCTGGTTTTGGTTTTGGTCTCACGTTTTGATTTTCTCTTTAATGTTAGAGGTAAACGCAAATATCACTCTATTTTCTCTATTGTACGTGTCTCACCATGTAATTACAATCATCATGATTGGCTACTCCAACTTAACAAGGTAATATGATCTTGGAATTAATTCATCTGTTTGCATCGGTTTGTCACTGATTATTATTTATCTTTAGCAGTACAATATAATGCTTTAGTAGCATATATATCTGAAGAATATTTGCTAACAAATCTAGCATTTTGTATTTTACAGAAACTGCTAAATTTTCAAGTACTCTGAAAATGAATTTGGAGCAAGTGTGTGTTTTGCACTGTTTGCTCTCTCTTGGTTACTGCTACGTACCCACATTTTATTAATTCCTATTAGGCATTGTATGGGTTTGATAGTTTTATAGTTTGATAGTTTTATGTGTGTTATTGATGTTAGTAACTGAATGGCATTATATGATAGTAACTGAATGGCATTGTATGGGTTTGATAGTTTGATGTGTGTTATTGATGTTAGTAACTGTATGGCATTGTATGATTGGTCTTGATTATGAAGTCTTCGTCTGATTTGCAATTCAAATGTCTGCAGATTTACAATTCAAGTGTTGATTGATCTTGAGTCTGAACATAATCTCGTTTATCTTTCTCTGTTATGTCGACAACACCGCCAGTGCCAACGCGTCTACAACCGCCTCCAAATAGAACTGGGTCTGCAAATGCCTCAACTCCATCTTCAGCTCACTCAATGCCTCCTGGAGCTGTGGGGGAATCAACAGGGGCCTCAGAGGTTCCTACCTATGCCATGAGAACCGAAACAGCGTTGCTACATGCTCTTGCTAGACTAAACCATCCACACCTCCATCCAAAGAAACTTAATGGAGCATTGTGGTAAGTGTTTTATATTCCATTTCTGTTTGATGCTTATCTGATTTCTTATGTCAAATCCTTGTATGATTTCTTATGTATAATGCTTGTCTGATTTATTATGTCTGATGCGTGTTTGATTTCTTATGTCTAATGCTTGTCTGATTTCTTTTATATGTTCAGGTTCGGTATTGATTCTAAATTCCATGCTTTTATCCGATCAACGTGGCAGGGAAACTATTGGGGGTCATGGTCTAGCTGGAAGTGTGTACCACCAGAGAAGAAAACCAGCTGGTGGTAGTCATTTATAGTAAGCGTTTTATGTTCCATTTCTGTTTGATGCTTGTTTGATTTCTTATGTATAATACTAATGTTTTCTTTTCTTTTGTAGCAAAACTACTATTGGGAAGATGAGTTCCATAATTTGATATACAATAAATGGAAGGTACAAACACAAACAACCATCTGCCAATGCATCAGCAAGAAAAAGAGGGAAGGCAAGCAGCCTAAATACATTAGCGAGGAAGACTGGAATCTACTCCTTGAGAATTGGCCAACTCCGGAAGCAATCAACAAGAGTAACGCAGCTGCTGAATCCCGTACCTTTGCTCTTCTAGGGAAGAAGATGCACAAGCACACTGCATGACCACGGTGTTTTTCGAGAATTGAGTATGATATGGTAATAACTTCAGTTTTAAATTCTGTTTTAACTTCTATTTTGCAAGAATTGAGTATTTTCTGTTTTAACTTTAGTTTATTTTGTAGATGGTCGAGGATGGTTTGGAGGAGCCACCTCCATTTACAGCCCTTATGCGGAAGACTCACATGAACAAAGATGGTGTTTTCGTCGACGATCATTCAGAAGCTTTGGTTTTGGAAGTTGAGAAGGTTGTTGAAGAAGAGTTGGCAGAATATGATGGATCTCCACATTTTGACAGCCAAACTGCCTTAACAGCAGCTACTGCAAGTACAAAGCGCCTTCTCCTCAACCAAGAATACATCAAGGTAACCAAATGCATTCTAAATATTATTCTTGAGTATTCTGATTGTTTATCATATTTTTTCTGATTTAGGATTCTAAATGCATCATTTCTTGTATATTCTGATTGTTATTCATATTCTGTTCTGATTTAGGATACTAAATGCATCACTTCTTTGTTAGATACTGATTTAGGATTGTTTGATCTTTCAGTTCTTTCTTCTTTCAACATGGGCAGACACGCAGATGAACCATTTATGGTCTCGGCAGTGCTCAGTTCAAAGACTATATTCCTTCTAAACCTGCCCGTGTCTCATTGAAGTTAAATCTGGACATGGAGATACAAATAGCTGGCTTGGAGACTAAGAATGATGCAATGAAGGCTGAACTGAATGCGTTGAAGAATGATTTCAAAGAAGAGATGGTTGCAACAAGAACAACTCTTGATAAGATTCTGCAAGCTCTCAGCTCTCAACCTGCTGCTGCATCAACTGCACCTTCAGCCTATCCTCGAGCTTTTGATCATGTTGCCTCGGCATCATCACCAACATCTCAAACTCAAGCTCAGGCTCAACTTCTCACTGAAACTCAACAAGCCATTTTAGATAAGTGGTGTGCCCAAGAACTAGGTATGTAGATGTTTGTCACTTGATGAAGAACAAGTCTGTTTTAACTTTTGTTTGTTATGTTAGTAATGTGTTGTATATGTTTTAGCAATGTCTGTTTCTAAAAACAAATGTAAGAACAATTGTAACATTTGACAATGTTTTATGTATAATTTCAAAAAACAAAATGTGTTTTAATTTATATTTTGCGTAAATTAAAATTTTTTATAAATTAAAAACAAACAGTCATTTGACAACAAATAATTCTTTTTATAAATTAAAATTTTCTCAACATTGCCACGAAAATAAAGTGACCTTTCGTGGCAAATAGTCACGAGCGTTGCATAACAAATCGTGGCTAACTTTGCCACGAATCATCATGGCCAAATTGTGTCTTTTGTGCTACGAAAAACCACGAAATAAATTGGTCGCGATCGTATAGCCACATTTTTTCTTTCATGACTGTTCGTGGCTAAAGCGTCATATAGCCACGAAATTCTGTCGTGACTATAGCTAATTTTTTTACTAGTGTGTTTTGTTCAACCTCCGATGAAGGATCGCAGTCGATGACGATGAAATGATGAATGAATTTTTTCCCCTAATATCTAAACACTATCGTTTTGAGAAAAAACTTACTAAAGTGTTTCATTGGTTTTGGACCTTAGACCGAAATGGGCTTTTAACATCACTATTTTTATTAACAGTCCAGATTTACTATTGGGTCGTAATAGTTAAAGTTGTTATTGGGTTTGAACAAATGTACTTGATAGTTTATCTATTTTGTTATCACAAAAATTTACTATGATTTGGTTTTAGTTTTATAAAAAAATAAATAACATGATTTAGTTTAACCGTTGTCATAACTCATACTTTAGCTATTATTTTTTATGCAGTGGTGTAATCATATAACCTAATTACCTCATCCAATAGTAGGGAAAAAGATCAATTGAAAAAATAATCGGGTTAACCTGTTTAATTAGGGATAAATTCATTGCACCCGTAGTTTTAAATGTACTAACCCGTTTAAAACTATTAACTAATTGGATGGGTTGTGGACGCAAATTTGTATAAATAGTCGGTTTAAGACCATCTCCAACCCCACTCCATATTTTACTTCAAAATGGAGTGAGAAATGGAGTAATAACTTTTTTGTTTGTTCATTACTCCATTTTGGAGTAAAATATAGAGTGGGGTTGGAGATGCCCTAAGTCATCGGGTTACGAATCTGTTTTAACACCCTTATCCACACTAATGCGAACCATTCTAAAAATTCAATTTATCATTTTTAAGGGGAAAAATCGTACTTGTTGGGGGAAAAAAAGGATCATACTTATTTAATATAATGTCAAAGAAGGAATAGTATTTGAAAAGATCTACACTTGATCATCTATTCAAAGGGAGTGAATGTATTAAGGTAACAACCTCCCATGCATGTAGACACACCTACATAGATATATTACATTTTTGACTTACATATTCAAAGAGTGAATGTCTTCAACAATCTAGTATTATACATGTATTTTTATATTACCTAAATAGATATATCATCATACATATTTATGGTTGAACATTATATGACTTATATTTTCTACGTTACACCAAGGGGCTACAAATATATCTATTAACTAAATATTAGCCGTTATAAACTATCATATTTGCTATAGTTAATTTCATATAAAAAATGTTAGATTTAACTACATAAAGGGTGGTGTCAACTCATCTCCACTAATGAAGATAGCACAGCTTTAATTAAGACTATTTTGCATCAAAATAAAGATAATAAATTTGTAACTATACTGATGGTAAGTGTAATTTTTTATCCATATTTTTGATAATGAGTTTTGAAGCAATTTGTTGTTTAGTGTTCATGTAAATCGTAAATTACAAATAGGCAGGTCTTGAAACACAATCTCCATCCTACATCCTAATCTAATCTTACCAGTGAAGTCTTTTGACTCCAAGTGTTAAGTTATACGAAATATCTATACTTTATAGTGATGAGTACTGGAAATTGCTAACGTAGGTATACTTTAGAAATACAAAAGAACTAGATTATGACTATTCACAAATTATCTCTTCTTTGTTGTTGACTCACTAGTCAAGAATCAAACATTCAAAAGTCTCATATAAGGAAAACAATCATAAAAATGTATTGAGAATTTTTTTTGACTAACTCATAAAACCATATCCTTTGAATTTATTACAAATATTCCAACTATTCAATTTTTGGGAAGATATCCTATGTGAGTTAAACAATAAATAAATAAAAATGACGTTGAAAATAACCAAATTACATAGATTTACAAATTTATTAGTTGTAGTTATTATTTTTTTATTAGTTCATTAGCTGTATTTTTAAAATTTAATGTCTCTAATTAAATGAGATACATATGTGTACCCTTTGATCACTATATATAAGACAACAAATTCACATACTCAAAACATAAAATACCAAACACACAAACACATACAAATTCAAGATGACAAGAAAGAAAGTGAAGCTTGCTTACATTTCCAATGATTCATCAAGGAAAGCAACTTTTAAAAAAAGAAAGAAAGGTTTGATGAAGAAAGTGAACGAGCTCTCAACTCTATGTGGTATCACTGCATGTGCCATCATCTATAGTCCATACGACTCTAGTCCTGAAGTGTGGCCATCAAACTCCGGTGTGCAAAGAGTAGTTTCACAATTCAGAACCTTGCCGGAGATGGATCAACACAAAAAGATGGTGGATCAAGAGACTTTTCTCAAACAAAGAATCGCAAAAGCGTTTGACAATTTAAAGAGACAAAGGAAAGAGAACAGGGAGCTAGAGATGACAGAAGTTATGTTCCAAAGTTTGGTCGGAAACATGGGGATGTTTCATCTTAATATAATAGACCTTAATGATTTAGGTTATTTAATTGAACAATATCTTAAAGATATTAACCGCAGGATCGAGATTTTACAAAGCTCTAGTATGGAGATTGGTGAATCTTCTAATGCTAATGAAGCCGCGGCTGCTTCTTCTGAAGGGATTGGATCAATGGCAGTTGTGTCGGCGTCAACCACACCACCAACTATTATCAAAGAGGTTGGTTCTTCTTCTTCTCCTCATGCAGCTCCAACAACTTTCTTTAATCTTTTTCATCAAGATCAACATCAACATCAACAAGAACCACATCATCAAGGAACTTCACATGTTGGATTCTTTGAGCAACCTCGAGGTATGAATTTGAATCAAGATTATCACCAAAACCAACAATTTTCTATGGAGATGATGTACCATCCTGATCAGCAAATGAGTTTTCCTTTAATGGACCACCACTTTCAGTCGCAACAAAATCAAATCCACGGCGAGTCCTCTACTGTTTCGGCCGCGGTCAGCACAAGCAGTAGTGTTCTTACTACTAACCCTAATCTTAACCATAATATATGGTTTCGTTAGGGTTCGTATGTGTGTGGTACTACAAGCAAAAATAATAACTATTCTCAAATGTTTTTATGTTATTAACTCATTGTTACACAAAATGCGTTGCAATTTCTTCTTCATGTTTTCTTTTTTTCTTTTTACTCCAAAAGTAAAGTTTATTAGCAATCATGTTTTCATTTACTTTATCTTTATACACATTAAAAATCACCAAAACGTTTCAAGATAGTGATGTTAGTCTTAGTTTTGTTTTTTGTTTTTTTTTTATATATTGGGAATGATTGTTAAATTTATTTGTGGATATTGTAGACTGAGATACTTAACAAATCTCGAGTTATGTAGATACTCCTAGGAGATCACTAGACTTTAGTAGCATTTAATTAAATTAATTAAAGGGAATATTTTGGTTAATAATTGGCAGTAAAAGAAAGAGAATGTATGAACAAAGAAAAGACACAAAGCAAAGGAAGCGAGAAAGAGAATAATAATCAAAGTAATCCAAAATCAAATGTACCTTTTGTACAACAAATTCAGACGTTGGCTCCCCTCAATGCAAATAATATCAATCATATAAAGTTCTCGATTCTACAGTTAGCTTACAATTTTTTTTTTGTAAAATGGCTTACAAATGTTTGTTTTCTAGTTATTAATTTATTTTGAAAGGATAAAATCGATCATTTTGCCTAAAAAAACAATCATTAAAAAAACGATGTTAAATTGGTGAGATATAGGTTTAGAGGAAATTAACAAAAAAATTACCCAACTTTCAATTTTTTTTCCAGTAACTTTCAGTTTTCTTATATGTTATTTTTTATATCTGAATATTAATTGAGAATGAATGCAATGACTCTTGAGTTGTTTTAAACTGAATCCCAAATTAAATACACGAATATTGACATGATCGCTAAGAGATTTGTGGGGGTGGAGCCAGTCGATTTATATATACTAGGACTATGTCCGCGCTACGCGCGGATTTTTATTTTGATTTTTTTTGTTGATTATTTAGATCCATAGGTGGTTCTTGTTATTTTTTTGTGTGTTTATTTTTTGTTTTATTTCTGAATATTTAATTGTAATGCTTTTATTTTGAATATCAAGGTAGTAGGATTTTGTTTTGTTTATAATTTCTTAAAGTTGTTATTAAATGTAAGTGAGAGGTTTTAAATTGTTTGGGTACTTTTAAATAGATTGGGAATAACCAAAAGAAATTGTTAGGAAATGCTGAAAAATTCTAAACCACGCGATTGGTAAATTGGTGAAGAAATCAAATTCTGGTAATGGGGGATCCTTGTTGTGCGCATATCTTCTTCTCTTCAAGTATGTTTTGTATGGATCATGTGTTCCAAGATCGAGTTTCTCCCTTTCGTAATCTGAAGATTTTAGTGTAGGATTGATATAGTAGTTGTTTGTTTGTTTTGTTTTTGAGCATGTAGTGTTCTTTTTTACCTCACGCTATGAAGCAAATGTTAATCCTCTTCTCCCTTGCATCCTGCATTATATGTAATGTTATTTTTTCCCGCTAATGTAGTATATATTGAATTATATAGAACAATTTATCTTATCTTGTTGGTAGTCTGTTATAAATTTCTTTGTAGACGATATTTCGCACGGTTTCTTCAGGATCTTCTTCTGCTTGTAAGATGCGTAGTCCTTGTGGAGTAGTGACTCTTGAAAGAGCTACATATAGTTGGCCATGACTAAAGACCAGCTTGGAGAGATATAACAGTACTTGCTTTAAGGTTTGTCCTTGGCTCTTGTTTATGGTCATTGCGTAGCAAACTTTGATTGGGAATTGGCGTCTGCGGAGAGTGAACGGGTGATTCGTTTTACTCGAGGATAGACTAATCTTTGGCATTAGGATCTTTTTACCAGTGTTTGTTCCAGTGATTATTTGCCCTTCGATGACCATTTCGCCTAGTTGTGTGACAGTTAGCCTTGTGCCGTTACATAGTCCCTCTCTTTGGTTGATGTTTCGTAGACGCATAATTGGCGCCCCTATTTTAAGCCTCAGCTTATGTTTCGGTAGTCCAGGAAACTCTAGGGAGTTAAGATATTCAGTAGGATACATTGCACCATAATCTTTACCAATTGTTTCAGCTTTTTTCGTAGCTGTCGCCGCTTAGGTATTCTTTTAGTTGGTCGTAAACTTCACTCAGCATGTAGTCATTGATCTCGTCAACAGTTTCATTCCTCGGAGTTAATATAGCATGCTCTGTGAATTGTTGCCCTCTCCCTTCCGATGAGGTGTTCAATGAGAATGAAGCAGCTGTATTTTTTTCAAAATGGTTCCCTCTGTTATCCATGAAGAAACTTCGCGGAACAAAGATCATTTCCCCATCTTTAACGAGCATAGGAGGTGATTCCTCGTTTAGTGCGGCGGTATCGTCTCCAACACTAAGTAACCATGAAGCAAAACTTGTTTCTGATTGGTGTAGCCTCATATTTTTCTCTAGCATTAGCAGTTCACAGTGAGCCCACAAATATGATTGGTTAATAGATGCCAACACTGTATATGCTCGTGTTCATTGTGGTATGACCGGTAAAATTTGCCGAAAGTCGCCTCTAAGTAGTACAGTTTTACCGCCGAATGGTTTATCGTTTGCTGATAAATCTGATTCTGAAAGTATATCTCTGAGAGTTCGATAAAGGGCCTCGAAGGTGTGTTTGTGCGCCATCGGTGCTTCATCCTAAATTATGAGTTCTGTTTTTGCTAGTAGTTGCGACAACATTGTCCCTCTATTGATTTCGCACATAGAAATTTCTGTGAGATTTAGCGGGATTTTAAACCTCGAATGGGCTGTGCGACCTCCTGGTAAGAGTAACGCTGCAATCCCTGAGGAAGCTACAAGAAGAACAACTTTGTCTATTGATCGTAACTTTGAGATTAATGTGCGGTAGACATACGTTTTTCCAGTTCCGCCTGGGCCATAAAGGAAGAAGAGCTTTCCATGCCTGTTGTTCACCGAGTCTATGACAGCTTCATATTTAGTTCTCTGCTCTTTGCTAAGGGTGTTGAATAACGTGTCGTGAGTTTTTTTCTCTTCTGCAATGTTGAATTGTAGCTCTTGACTCCATAAACTGTTCTTAAGGTCTTTTAAGATGTTCGGTCTTGGTGTAGGCATCGTTGTGAAGTCTGTTAGCGACTTTTCATGTAAGTGTAACAGTTTTTCCACTTCTACCAAAGTATACTCTCGCAAATCCTCTTCACCCAACTCAAGTTGTTCAAACCCAAAAATTTTGCGTTTCTTATGTAGTATGTCTTCCGATAACATTTTCCAGCAGTGTTCCCTTTGTTTCTTTGGCTCTACAACTTCGCAGTATATTAGGATTAGCACAAAGAGGCTGCGTAGTTGGTACGGAGTTGCCCAATGGTTTGCTTTGTCCATGGCATGAAACCATTTTTTTTCGTTATCCAACAACCCTCTTGTTATACATGCCTCCTTAAATGTCTCTTTCTTCTCACCATTCACAGTAAGGATATCATCATACGATGTGGGTCCCACAATGACATTCAATAATATTCGAAGATAGTATAACTCCCCTGAAGTTGGGTGGGTGTTGACTATTCTTCCGATAGAATGACCACGTCTTCGTTTATGCCACATTTTGGCGTCTTGATCCCAAACATAGAAAAGGGGGATCTCGATGTATGTTAATCGTCTTGCTTCAGGGTCTTTTTCGTTAAGCTCCAACCAGGCGGTGAACATTGTTACATCAATTCCAACTTTTTGAAGGACTCGTGCGAGGTCATCTGTGTCTTTGTACGTGACTGAGTGTTGGTTTGGCAAGTCGATAATCAGCTTCTAAACTGCCGGTTTTCTTTTATGGATGTGGAAACCCAAAATCCTCCACATAGCTTCAGGTGCAGATATGTAACGGCAATCAAGATATTCTTGTATCTCATTTCGATTTCGGCCTGCATTCATTTTGTCTTCTTATTCTTCAGATTGGATCTTCCCCTTCTCTATTAAAATTGTGGCTTTGTCTACCCCTTTTGTGATATACTTGAAGAGGTATTTGATCGCGTTTGACGTGTTACACCATTCGACGTTAATATGGGCCTGGTATTTCTTCAGGATTGCAATTGTGGGGGATAACGAATCTGTTGTCCAACTTTATCCCTCCTTTTATAGCCACATTATGTTCGTCAGGTCGTCGTCGGTATATGATGTATCCGTTTTTGTCGATTGTTGTTTCTGGCGTAAATTGGCGGAAATATTTCTTCGTGCATACTTTCTTCTCCATGCAAGGAGATTCCGACCTAAGGATTCCGCATGGTCTATGCATCATGTGTTTCTGCACAAGTTCGAATCCTTGAGGATCTTCATCTTTGTTGGGCATCTCAGCAGAGACAATTTGGTTGATTTGCTCAGCAGTAGAATTTTTGGGGGCTTTATCAAGCCATATTAATATATGGACATGAGGTAGACCACGTTTTTGGAATTCAATTGTGTGCATACCTGCATAAGTAATTTTTTTCATTAGTTTTGCTAAACATGTGGGTAAAATTTGTGATAATTTAAATGCTTATCAGCAATGTTCGGGCTGAAGAAAGTTCCCCGGTCTAAATCTCCAAGCAGCTCGTCTAATTTCATTTTAAAGACGCGGCACTCTATATCAGGTCGTTCGTTTCCTGCTGACCTCCCATATGTTGCTAGATGATCCTTGATTTCAGTCCACTTAGGGTTTGCCGTCATAGTGATGAATAAAATTGGGTTTCCGTATGCGCGACATATGGCCATTACGTCGTGGTATTTTTCAATCATGTACCTTGGCCCACCGGTGAAACTGGATGGTAGGATTATTCTAGCTCCATGCTTCTTTGCTTCAGTGTCTCCTTTACTCACAACGTCAAAGATATTATTGTATAGATATGCTCTTAATTGGGCTTAATTATTTAGAGCCCAGTGCAGCCTTTCTTGCTCGATTATAGTGTATACATCGACAACATATTGGTAGAATAAACGTCCAACCATGATAATCGTCATACCTTCATATAGACGGGTTTGGATTTGGTATGCGTAAAACTTGCGGATGCTAATGAATGTCCTTTTCCGCTCTCCTGCTTGAGTGATGGCATGGGGGATCTCAGTGTGGTATTCGTATTCTCCATATGGGAATAGAAGAGGGTATTGCAAGCTCATGAATAGGGGATGATCATCTCTGATCTGTTGCAAATTATTGGATTGTAGTTCGATGACTACATCTTTGTAACCAACAGTAGCTGATAAATAACCCAGAATGAGTCCGGCAACCTCCCCAACCTCTGGTAGATCATATGTCTTCCCTTTTGTCTTTTGAGCAACTATTCTTATTGTAAGATCTTAGATATCATTCGCCTTGAACCGGTCTCTTGCTTTACGGAAGAATTTGCAAAGTCAGTTGTGTTCGTCTAACATATTTATCAATCCTTCAACTATTTATTCACGTATTTCTCCTTCGGATGTTCTTTGCGACATCGTGTTTATGCGGTTACGAACCTCGTTCTCTGTGTCTACAATTAACATTTGTAGAAACTTCGCTGGTTGGCCTGGAGTTGGAAGTAACGATCCGATGCGATGATAATTCTGCCCGTGTATCCTATAACATGGTGGCCCATTCCCTGTTGAGACTGAGTGGTCTATTTTTGCTCCTATTGATGTCATAGCGAGCAAAGAATTGTAGATACGCTGAAGAGATCGGAACAAAATATTTGTTCTCATAAGCTCTTCTAGGTAAGGTGGTGGTTGTCGTAGGGGAGGAAGCTGAACACGTCCTTGTTGACAACATATTGTGAATAGTGGCATCCCTGTTCTACTATCTTCCGCTGTTCTTTCAGAATACCAGACGGATGTGTTACAGTAGTTGCATTGGACAATTGGATTCTTTTTTTCCATTTGTTCTGTTAGATTTGATAGTAAATGTTACATTATGTTGGAGTTAGTATATATTTGAATTTTTAACTTAAAGTTTGCGTGAAGAGTAGTTGTACCTTTTAGTTGTTTCTTCTCTGCTTTAGAGTGAGGTTGTTGGCTAGTTGACGCTTCTCCTTTTGTGTAATTGTTGATTTCAAGTTAGAAAGTTATTATGTATGGTGGGCCATTAAATTTGAGAGGTTTAGTTGGTGATCGATTACAATATCTCTAGTCCGTTTTGACGCCCTTTTGGACAGTATAATCACTCGTCTCAGTGCTCTTGTATTTTTTTTGGCGAACTGCAATAATGGAGTGAATATTGATTAAAATTATTTTGTTTAACGGGAGTTCTTATTTGCTGTTTAAGTTTTAAAATTACCTATATCTGAGCAGCGATCGCATCCGCTTACAATGGTTAAAAGTGTAAATGTGGATTATGAATTTAATAAGATATGTGTTGTTGAAAAATGTGTAGATAATTTACCAAATTATATTATACATTTATTTGTTTTAGGAGATGTAAAATACTAATAATTTTAATATTATACAAATGTATTCCATCATGTGTTTGTTATGGTTTATAATATATAGAAGCAAAAATTACAGTCGAAAAAAGTTATACTTGGCAGGGATTCTTTGTACTTTTTCCCAGAGAAGTTCCTGCGTAGAAAGATAATATGGTGTAAGTTGTGGAAGTACATTGACTTCATTTTGATGCTCCTTTTAATGATTAAGTCTGTATATTTATTTACCTCTTCGCCTTGTTCTCACAGTACCCTTTGTTAAGGGTCTATCCGATAGACTTTTAGTGTTGGATGTGGATTTTGTGCATGATCTTTTATTTTCTCCTATAGCATGCCGAGTTTTCCATGTATTTGTTAGGCGGACTGTTAGTTTTTTTGGGTAATAATTCTTTTTCGTCGAGAGCGGGCTTTCTCTTTTAGTACTGCAAAAGCAATTATATGGTTTTAGAAATTTCGCCCACTGTGTGTTTAATTTAGAATGGGAATTTCTTTTGTATGGAGCGGTACGTACCGTATTTGGAGCATGCGTCACAACCACCTATACAATATTTTCAAAATTTCAGAGTTGATTTTTTTGTATTGTTTATTTTATCAAAAATAGGTGTAAACAAACTTACAATGGTAGTATGTGTGCATAGGTAAGAGTCGTTCTCCCTTTTCACCTGGTGAACCTGCAGATTTTAAATATATTAATAATTGTGTGGAATAATTTGAGTTGGTTTGGTTTTCTTTTATATTTGTTATATTATAATTACATAGGAGGGAAGTTTTTTTTTCCACTCTGGCCTACTCTTTGGGGTTTTTAGAAAGTCGTTCTGTGTTTTAAACTAACAATATACGGGTTGTTAAGGCCATCTTTAACAAAGAAACTTTTAATGGGTTTCTTAACATTTTTTTAA
>OVAN01004127.1:0-26759 GCA_900406275.1 Anastatica hierochuntica
TGCTTATTGTTCATGATCACCCAATTGCTAGGATAGATCTAGTAGAGATTTAAGTCACCTCTAACTAGGTTGCCCCTAGACTAGTACTTCTAGTTTGATTCTGTTTGCTTAAGCTCTTCCTAAACATTTCAATCCCTTGGACGATACCTTAAGTACTACAACTANCTTGCGGGCTAGGAGCGGTAGTTAGGTTTTACAAATTTAAAACTTCCGACAACAAAGGGCGACCAGGAGATGCAAAGGGGATCGAGGAGAATTGTTGGATGTTGGGGCTTTGGAGAGAGGTCACGGGAAATGAGGCAAAATAGAGAGGACAATGAGACTCTGGAGAGAGATTGATAGGTGAAGTTCACTTTTCAGTTCTCGCTCCATCACTTTCATATTTGAGAGTTCTTTTTGTTCAATATTGTTTGACTTTACGAATAATGTTTCGTAAAATATTTTCAAGTTTAATCCTACGAAGGTTATTCCATAAAGTGTTGTCGAGCTTAATTCTACAAAAGCTATTTTTTAAAATGCCGTAGAGATTCAATTTAAAGAAAGTTGTTTTGCGAAATTCTACCTCGTTTCACTTTGCAAACGATGTTCCGTAAAATACTGTCGAGTTTAATTTTACAAAAGTTGTTTCATAAAATTATATCAAGCTTAACCTTACGAAATTTATTCCGAAAAATTTCATGAGTTTAGTTTTACGAAAGTCGTGTTGTAAACATGTCTTCGAGTTTGGCTGTACGAGAGTCATCTTTCGGAAAACTTACATTTTGCGGCTGTTCCGGAACTTAATTATCGCGACTTATCTTAACCAAAAATTTTCTGGTTTCCGCATGATTGATCCGAGGAAGTTTGGAGTAGTTTTTCCGAAGTAAGCTTAGGTGCAATCATCGAGAATTCACTAAATATGTCACATAGAATCGAAGACCGAATTTTTACGAAATCTTAGGTTTCAGAAAACATTTTAGCAGTGAGGGATACAATCTCCCGTTTTGCTTAGTTTAGTCTTCGTCAGCCGTTTTAGGTTTCGGGTGATTCAATAGAGACCAACTCTGTTCCTTCGAAAATTATTCGAAAGAAATAAAACAGTGGGGAATTGGCGAGTAATCTAGATTTTCTCTATGATTTCGGGAGTTTGAAGCGAGTTTAATTTTTCTGAAAAGTTTTCAAAAAAACGTCTTTTGGTCGAACCCTTACGCGCTGATATTTCTCCAACTCGGTAATGAGACAAATTTTACGGGGTTTGATAGATTTTATCGTTGCCTTTTCTGTGTCGACTGAGAAATCGCGAGCTTGTTTTGATGCTCTTCCCGTGGTGAAATGTCGCAACTAGATTTTCAATTTTGTTGAGCACTACAACGTTTGTGCAAGTGTTGGCCATAAGTGCAATGAATGGAGATTTTTCGAGCCTCTTCGAGGAGTCTATCGATCTTTGGTGATGCACTAGTCGTATGGTGAATTTGAGATTTCATTGCTTTGATCTCTGCTGCTGTTTTCGTGATGTAGTCACGGAGATCGCGAATCTCGTCGAAGTCATCGTCAATAGTTTTCCGAGATGATCGGCGTTTACTGCGCATAACTCGGGCTTCTCCTAAGCTTGTTTCTTCTATTCTACCCAAAAGACAATTTCTTCTTCTTCTGTCATGGGTTTATCGAGCCGAGAGTTTTGTCATGTTGCGCAACTCTTAACTCTTCTTGGGTGTACGTCAGCGTCCTCATCCATGGGATCGGATTGATCGCTGAAGTCTAAGTCGATTTGCTCGACTTCTTTTATTCCGCTTTCTTCTCGGAAGTCGGAAGGTCATCCGCGTTGTTTTGTGCTACGACAAGGGTGATTTCGTCAGGATTTTGTTACGACGATTTTTCCTGCGCATTCCGGGGTCTGTCGAGCGGAGTTGCAAAGTCGAGTCTTCTTCCGCGGAGTCTGGTAGCTCCATGCGGGAGAATGGTTTTAGCTATCGCAGTTAGGGTTTAGCGAGAGAGCTTGTTGGTTTATCTTGTTCGGCCGACTTCTTTTTGAGAGTCGAGAACATCTTTTTGGTATCCTCAAACGCCGTGGTGTTTACGTTAGCGTTGACCGCGGTGACGTTCGTTGTCAGATTGTTTTCAACGTTGTCGTTAGCATTGTTACCATCACGAGCTGGGATGTTGTTCTGGTCGTATGTAGTCATATTCGATCTAGCTTTTTGCGGCAGCGAGTTAGATTGATATGTACCCTGAGCGAATAGGCCCCCTCCTTCTATCACCAAACTGTGGGAACCGAAATTCGCACTGTCAATATTCGTATTCGTAGGAAAGCCACGAAACCCTAACTTTCATTGAGGTCCCGGATATCTGCTAAACCAACAACGACATATCAAAAGCACGAAGAAAACAGACGACGAGATAAACATAAAAGAGAATCGAAAGAAAATATAGCAATAGAGATCTGATTTTGAATCTGCATTGAGCGTTACAACAGGTGGTACGGCGTGGCCACGATAGCTGTTGGCGAGTATCCTAGATCTAACAGTGTAAGACTTGCAAACCTAATTGAGACGCAGCTCGCTACCAAAAAACGAAAAATAAACCCAAAACTCTAAGTATGAGTTGTGAAGAAATTTCGGTGTCTCTCCTCTTCTCGTTCTCCTTAGCCCCTCTTTTATATGCCTTCGTAGGTTAAATCGGTTTTCTTTTCCGTCCTAGATTTGTGCATATCCTTCCGCGGAAATATTCTATTTTTCGGGAATATTCCATATCTTTACGAGTTTTCCATATTTATCTTCAGACTTTGACTTTATCGTATTTTCTTTTTATCTTTCACGAAACTCTGGTTTATCGTTGACGCAATTGGGCCCATTCTCGTTCTGAAATCGTAAGTGGACTTTTGTCGCATTTTGGGTCCTCGTGGGCTATTTAGCGACAAAGTGATTTTTACGATTTCTTTCGGAGAAATCGTTCTTCGTACAACTACGCGGTGACGATTTTACGAAATTATAAGACCAATCATACAATTAAGACAATATCGGTGTTCGAGTTAACCGTTATCGTTTTATACGATTAATACAAATTTTTTACGAAAGGTACAAGTCTTTACGATTACTGCAGTGAAACTTCAACGAAGATTCCAATCGAGACGAAACAAGAAACGCTTGAACCGGGATTCGGAGGAGAAAACAATCGGGAAAGTATGGTCTGGGCGCCCATTGGGCATCCAGACAGAGGTCTGGGCACCCACTGGGCGTCCAGATGGTTGTCTGGGCGTCTAGACGGTGGTCTGGCGCCTATTGGGCGGCTAGACTTACCGTTGTTCGTATCACTCGTATTTTCGAAGCGATGTGGTTATCCGTTATTTTCGAAGCGATGTGGTTATCCGTTATTTACGGTGACTTCTTATCGCTCTGCAACTTGTTTACTGGTGCCTCTCGGAGGTCTCGGACATTGATCTCATTATTCTCGCGTATAGTTGCCCGCAAGTGACTGGACTTTGCGAAGCGGCCATTTATGGTTTGCTACAAGCAGAGCTTCGGTATTTGGTCGAGAGGAGATTGACTAGATGTCAAGAGCCTCAGAATTGATAATCCTCTCACGATTTTCACTTTTGAAGGAGAGACAATGTTTCCGTCAAGCTTTTAGGCATCAATTTCGTCGTGACCATATTTTACCCCAACAGTTGTGATCTTGGACGTTGATTTCGAGATAACCGTTTTTGACCCCAACACTGTAAATGGTTCTTCGTTTACTAACTGTTTGTCTAACCTTTCCAGGGTTTTAGAACGATGTGAAGAGAAACACTTGGTTTTAAATTGGGAAAAATGTCATTTTATGGTGGATGATGGGATTGTACTTGGCCATACGATCTCAGAAGGGAAATCGAAGTTGACAGAGCCAAGGTGGAGGTGATGACGAGCCTACAACCTCCTACATCTATCAAAGATGTTCGCAGCTCTCGGACACGCAGGATTCTACAGACGGTTCATCAAGGAGTTTTCCAAGATAGCCAGACCCATGACTTGATTGCTCTATAAGGATGTCAAATTTGATTTTGATACTAACTGTTTGTTAGCCTATTAGACAATCAAGGAAGCCCTAGTCATCAATCAATTTGTACAGCCACCGGATTGGGATTTACCTTTTGAGGTAATGTGTGACGCTAGTGACTACGCAGTAGGAGCAGTGTTTGGTCAGAGAAAGGATAAGAAGCTCCATGTGATATACTATTCTAGCAAAACGCTTGATGATACTCATATTAAGTATGCAACTACGGAGAAGGAGCTTCAAGCTGTGGTTTACGCAATCGAGAAGTTCTGACAGTACCTGGTGGGATCGAAAGTCATTGTTCACACTGATCATGCGACTTTAAGGTACCTTATGTCTAAGAAGGATGCTAAACTGAGACTGTTGAGATGGATTTTTCTATTGCAGGAGTTTGATTTGGAGATTTGTGATAAACATGGTACTGAGAATGGTGTTGTAGACCATTTGTCTCGATTGCAAGTGAAAGCTGAGACTCCACTTGATGATAGTCTCCTTGAAGAGAATGTTTATATGGTTGCCTTGTTGGAGGATGAATACATGGATGGTGTTGATTTTTTTGCCATTAGATAGATTTGCAACGAGATACCTTGGTTTGCAAACTTTGCAAATTCTCTGAGTGCAGATGTGGAGACAACAAATTTCGCAAGCTATGCGAAGAAGAAGTTCCTCAGAGATTTCAGGCATTACTTCTGGGATGATGCTTTTCTCTACAAGAGATGTGCTGATGGACTTTTTTGCAGGTGCATTCCGGAGTCTGAGATACAGGGTATTTTGTATCACTGCTATGGTTCCGAAAATGAAGGACATTTTGTTATTTTCAAGTCAGGGTCAAAAGTATTAGAGACAAAATTTTGGTGGCCAACACTCTTTAAAAACGCCATGAATACGTCTCTAAGTGTGATGCTTGTCAGAGAAAAGGCAACATCAGTAAGCGGAATGAGATGCCTCGGAACTTCATACTGGAAGTTGAGGTTTTTGACGTATGGGGTATTGATTTCATGGGATTGTTCCCATCTTCTTACGAAAATTAGTACATCATGGTTGCAGTATATTATGTCTCTAAATGGGTTGAGGCGCTAGCCAACCCTTTTAATGATGCCAAGGTAGTCCTAAAGATGTTCACATATGTGATTTTCCCTCGTTTTTTCGTGCCAAGAGTGGTAATCAGTGATGGAGGATCCCACTTTATCAACAAGTTGTTTGAGAATTTACTGAAGAAGTGTGGACTTAGACACAAGGTAACCACGCCTTATCATCCTCACACAACTGGATAGGTTGAGATTTCCAACAAGGAAATCAAGGGAATCCTGGAAAAGACTGTAGGCAGAACACAAAAAGATTGGACTATCAAGCTAGATGATGTGTTCTGGGCATATCAAACCACCTATAAGACACCACTAGGCACTACACCGTTTCATTTAGTGTATGGGAAGGCTGTTGAACTCGAGTACCAGAGAATTTGGGCTAAAAAGTTGATGAACTTTGATATCAAGTCTGCAACAAAGAAGAGAATGATTCATTGAATGAATTGGATGAGATTCGTCAAGACGCCTATGAAAGCACTAGGATTTACAAGGAACAAACGAAAGCGTGGCATGAGAAAAAGATCATTCAAAGAAACATCGCTCTAGGAGATCAGGTTCTACTTTTCAATTCTCGTCTTAAGTTATTTCTAGGGAAGCTTAAGTATCGTTTTTCTGAACCATTTGTCATTGCTGAGGTTAGACTATATGGGGTCGTAGTTCTCGAGGAAAATGGACGGAGATTCACAGTAGACAGGCAACGATTGAAACCATATCTCGCGGACGCGACACCCGAAGAAGGAACTCGGATTCCTTTAACGGATCCACCCACCGTCTCATCTTTCTACAGTCAGACTCGACACTTTAAACAAGAGCTGGTTGGGAAGCAACCCACTAGGTAGTTTTTGTTTTCATTTAGCTAGATTTGTAGTATTTTTCGTTTTGTTTTTTTTTGGCTTTTGGTGCTTTTGAGATTTTTTTTGTTTTCGGCTTTAGAATTGCAGAAAACAGGTGCCCGAACAGAATCACAAGAATCGAACGATCCATGCACTAGGATCGATCGATCGATGACATATTTACGCACCAAAACAGAAGGACAAAAATCGATCGATCCTTATCCAGGATCGGTCGATCCGTGCTATATTTTCACACACGAACAGAAGGAAAAGGATGGATCAATCCTTGCCAGGATTGATCCATCCTTGCCACGAAAACATAACATATATCGCGACATCTCAGGTAAGTTTCTCATAATCCTATTTTCTTCAAAAACGAAAAAATCACCTTTCGATCTTGTTTTTACTCAAAACTTCATGAATCTAAGTGATTTTTGAGCCTAAACTCATTAGATTTTCACCCTCTATCATTCTATCTGATCTCTTTTTGCTAATTCGAAGGTATGTGCTCGCAATCTCTACTTCAATTTTCGTCACTTTTTAGGGTGATTTTGGGAAATTTTGATTCCTTAATTTTTAATCGATGTCTGGTGCTTGAATGATGCTATATACATGTTTTATGATGTTTAAAAGAGGGATTGCACATGAATTTAGCATTTAGAGGGTTGAATTTGGTGATTTTCGGATTTCGCGTTTCGGACGCCAAAAGTTTGCGAAGATGCATGTTCTTTATGGTTTGCCTTGTTTATTGATGATATTATTCTTTTGTGGCATCTCTATAATGATTTCTTCATGTTTTGATGATTGGTTGCGATGAATTTGCTTAGTTTCACTTGGAATTTGGATGCAAAATGAAAATTGGCTAGTTTGCTTTTGGAATATTGATGATGTTCTTGCTTTGTGAACTGTATTGATGCGTGCTCTTGATGTCTATGAGTTTGATTTTCAGAGGAACATTTTTCTTTGAAATAGAGTGAATAATTTTTGTGTTTGTAGAGTTTTGATATGGATACTAATTCGGTTTCTAAGTTAGAGAACATACCTTTGATATCTTGGAAGAGGAATGCAAAGAATGATTCAAAGAAATATTTAGATTGTGCAACTAAAGTTTTTCGAAAATGAGAGATGAAAATCTTGATTACTTTCTTGAAAAAGAGGGAGAATTTTTCTTCCAATGTTTTTGATGAGAGAGAAAAAGTTCTGATCAGGAAGAAGAAACTCATTAAACACATGTGCTATTTCAAATATTGCAAAGTACACCCCCTTCTCTTCTTCATTTACACATTTGTCCAACATTTCAAAACTTGGTAGGTAGTTGCTTTAAATTTCTCCGGAAGTCCCCTCGGTATCTTTTCCGTCCATTTTCATCTTCCTTCAAACCAAAATCATAAGATATGTATCAAAAATTTAAGTAGATAAAATTTAAAATTGAAACTAGAGAGATTTATATTTACATAAAAAGTGACTTTTCATGGAAATCCCTCACAAGAGCGCTTGTTTATAGTCATTAGCTTGACTTTGAAGTGGTCTAAGGTGATTGAGCATCGAGAAGAACAAGATAACTCGCTTCTCTATCAACGTATCCACAAGATAAGGCTTGCATCGTTGCCCATTCACCGTGAATTCCTCTCTGGAATGGTTCTTCAAAGTGATTGAACCATATGATATTACTTCTTCCACTTCAAATGGACCCAACCACTTCGATTTTAACTTCCCGGGAAAGATCTTGTATCTAGAGTTCGACAATAAGACCTTATCTCCTTTTTTGAACTCTTTCTCGAGAATCTTCTTGTCATGAAAGGCTTTTGTCTTCTCCTTGTAGATTTTGGAGCTTTCATAAGCGTTTTGTCTCAAATTCTTCCAATTGTATCAATCTCCTTCCGGTAGCTTCTTTGAAGTTTAAGTTTAGTTTCTTTGTTATCCAAAGTGCTTTGTGCTCCAATTCAAGAGTTAAATGGCAAGATTTTTCATAGATCAAATTGAAGGTTGTTGTTCCATTTGGTGTTTTGAACGCCGTTTCATTGCTTCCTGCTTCAAGTTTCGATTATTGCATCTTATACAACTCTTTTTTTTCCGTTCTTAGCCTGCAAATTATTCATAGCTTTTTGTGTGATCATTGGTCCGTCTGGATTCGATCCCGAACCACTACAACGTGCTTAACTGTATGCTTTCAGTGATTTTTGGGTGAAAATCTGAGCTATCAAGTTTTCTGGCGCCATTGCTAGGGACCAATAGGTCATCTTAGAGCTCTGGATCATTGCATGTCTAAGGCATTTGTTTTCATGATTTGATCTTATCTTTTTCTTCCTTGTTTATGTTCTTTCAAGTGCATGAACAAATCTCAAATTAGGAGCCAAAGAACAAGCGATCTACTACCTTTTGAGCATGAGCTTGGGAGACTAGAGAGACATAAGAAGAAAGAGAAATCACTTGAAGCTACTCTTAATGAATGCAACGAAAACGTTCAAACTATACCTTTAGCAGGTCTGGTAGAACGTTTGCAAAGGCGGAAGAAAGGTTGAGATGACGAAAGCAATCACCGTCCCGTGAAAATACCTTCTCCCTCAAGCCCTCCATGGTTCGATCACGAAGACAAGGGGAAGCAGACTCCGTCGGAGGTGCCGTCTATTCATGCATCCAGGAAGGAGGAGGATTCATGCGACCCTCAGACCTACGCGGTGCTGATGGGGCATATTCAACCAAGCGCCAGTAACCTTCACCGAGGAGGCTACCCGAGGTCAAAGTCGTGACCGAAGCTGCGAAAGATTTATTAGGCACCGATATTTAAGTCATGGCTCAGCAAACAGAACCATAGCTTAAGGGGAAAACTTTTGGGGTAAAGTAAATCATTTGCGGCATCAAAGAACCAAGTCTTGTTCTAAGCAACAATTGAACCGACAGACTAAGCAAGGAATAAAGCAATATCAAGGGAAATACTACCAAAGATTAATGCAAGACCAGTTATCCGACCAAGGGGCATATCAGCGATAAAAATGAAATATTCCCCTTTTATTTTTCTAGATATTCATGATTACTGCATTGAGCGAGAATAAAGGAAACATTCCTACATTCGAAATTCTTATAATATTGCACGAACACGATATCTAGAGAAAATTTAAGGGAGATTCAACCTTCATCATCCTCGATATACTATAAATACTTATCCTTGTAAACTCTATTGTATTCATTCACACGTTTAAAGACTTGGTCACATATTCAATACAAAGCAATATTTTTCAAACACTTTTTACATCTTTTTTTTGCTTGAATATCTACTTTCCGAAGTGACTGAACGAGCCAACCAAAAGTTACCCCAACAGTATTTATAAATCGTTTTTATTTATGAATATGTATTAATGTTTTTGGAAAAATACATTCGCCTCTCGTCATGCATAGACGCCGAGTTGTAATCGTTTAACTCGCGCTTTTCCAAATGTAGTTGACCGTTTAGAACTTCAGAAATTAGAACTATACATACATAAATGCAATATCAGCAATTTTTGTTAACTTTTGACAATATCACCCATCTGTATGCAAATATAAAATAGTCGCGAGTATTGACATGTTAATTTTTTTTTTTTATCAAATTAGTCATTGTCAGTGTATTCATTATTTTGAAAACATATTTTAAACTTTCAAATTGTGTGGAGTTAAGTAACTTTAGTTAGACATAAGCGAAATTAGGCTAAATAATCATGAAAGCATAATTATTTAAGTATATTTTCCAACAAGACAAAAAGGATGTAAGTTGTATTATTCCCGATTTTGCCCATCCTCCTTGCTTTCACACTCTTCCATTCTCATATATACATAAAAGTTCGTCTACATGAACCTGTTTTTTTATTTTTCGTTTTATGTTATACAATTAACAATTTTTAACTTTTAGCTTATAACATGGTTCAACTATTCTGTAATTAGCGATATCTTAACATTTTATGTTGTTGCATTTAATTATATAATGTGTAATTATGCAATGCATCTGCTTAATTACCAATCCCCATAATTTTTTATTTAATAACTAGTAGATTGTGTAATTATGTAATACTCTCCCAAGTTAACCCAATATAATTAGTAAACAATGCCATTATTAAGTACTATTTATGTATAAGTAAATTAAAAATTACATTTTTTAACAGTTGATTTTGTAAGATTTTAGAAAACAATTGATTTTTGTTTAACAATTGATTCTGTAAGCTTTGGTTGACTATCCATCCCACCCATATTAATTAAGTTTTTAGCACCTAAAAAAGCTTACTGTTTTCAAAATTTTATGACGATTTTTCCATTTTTAGTTCATTGACATGTTGCAACAAATAGACGGTCTATTTGTTGCTTAGCATTGTTTTCTCTTCTTTCAATTTTTTGTTTAGATCGCTCCTTATCAAAATTTTGTGTTGTGATACTTTTAACATTACCAAATAAAACTGTGAACTCAATCACATTTCCTCCCCCTTGATGTTTGGTTATTTGTGAAATTAATAGCCGCGCGGAAATAGACAGTCTATTTAAAAATAGTTATTGTCGTACCTTTTATACTTTTTTTTATCGAAGCTAATTTTTTATAATAAATAGACATACTATATAAAAATAAATTGTCTATTTAAATAGTATACAATTCCTTACACATTACAACATTTTTCGTGTATTTGCAAAATATATATCCGTTTCGAAAAATTCAAAATACCTTAGAAAGAGAAAAAAATCTACTTTTTCGTGTATTTACAATTTCATTTGGATATATGTATAAATTTGTAGAGCCATTTGAATTTTTGTGGGATGTAAAGGCAAATAAAATAACTCACTCTCTTAAGAGGGATAGAGTGGTCCACAATTGAGCCAAAAATTACTAATAATCTAAATAATCTAAGGGTTAGGCTATAAGCTTAAATAGTGGAGCATATTTAAATATCCCACAAAATTACCCTAGATATAATTAGACATGAAAATTTTAGAGGAGACCCAACTACTCCTTTTTTTTTTCCAAGGTACAACTCGTTCTTTTTTTCCACTAATTTTATTAAAAGGAACTGATAAACCAAGTTCTAATACAGAGCTGGCTATCGGAAAAAAACCGATACCAGAGCCAAAAGCCCACAAAAGGGGAAGCGTAGCCCTACACTAGGGAAACCGACATGACTAAGGAAATAAACACATAAGAGACTACGAAAAAAAACTAGAGAAACATAAAAAGGAAGTAGAAGGATATGTGTCTCTGAAACTGTAAAACCAATAACCCAACAATTCAGCAAACCTCCAAAGGACTTGTAAATGGTTATGTGCTGCGACTCCGAGGAACATGAAGCTTGAGAGAAACCTAATCCTGAAAGGCTTCTCTCAACTACAACCGACAACCGCAACAACAGAGGTAAAAGCCCAACCGAAGGAAGCGGAACACAATAGCCACCAACACAACGACAAATCAAAGTAACAGGACCCTAGAACTTAATCAGTCTCAAGGATAACCCTGAAAGCGGCAAGGGAAAACGCCAAAGAGGATCAACAAGTCTTACAAGCGGACACTCGCAAATCCAGCCTATGCATTCTACGGACTATACGTTGGCTACCTCCTCGCAAGAGAAGAATTGAAGACCGAACCAATTGCTTTACCAATAATCCACCCCCTAAATACTCAGGAGAAGGAAAACATATACCTCCGCAACGGGTTACCATCAGAGAGGCGAGCCCAAAACCACAACTGGACCATAACCAGAACCACCACCACTCTAAAAGGCAAAGATTAATGGTAAAACCACATACCTAAAAGCTACTAATAATATTCTATCCACCCAAAGAGACTGAACAACTAGACAGCGGATACACCTGAGCAAACCGTGGCGAGACTAAGCGCCACATAACGAACATTTAGTACCGCCGGGAACACGAAATATCACACTTAACTAGTGCAAAAAATGCCTCAACGCAATCCGAAAAGTCATACCAGATAAACGCTAAAGTCCCAAGCCGACAGATAGTCCAACGATTCTACCACCCACCACCATCGCCAGAATTCACGCACATTCTAAGCTCGCCGGATCGAAACCCACGCGGCACCGCCTCCAAAGAAAAATTGACCGATTTAGCCCTAAAATCCGACCCTCTATTCATCTAATCGTTCTTTGACCTTGCCGAACCTCCAATCAACAGGAAAACCAACAGATCTAGGACTCTCACTTGTAGATCTTTGATTTGAGATTTCCGAAAAAGATCAGAGCAACGAGCATATCGGCAAAGGAAGGACAAGACTACAAGAGAGCAAAACAAAAAGAAGAAAAGGAGAGAGACTTCTGGCCAACCCTTTACCGTCGGAAGCTGGAGACGAGGAAAACAGATCGCAGCGTCTTCAAGAGTCGGCAGAGCTTTCTTTTATTTTTTTTACTAAAATTATATTGTTCGGTTTGGTACAACTCGTCCTTTTAAAACAGTTATTTAATAGTAGAATGTGTTACTTCGTATAAATATAATCTTCTTTTACTATTAAACCACTTCACTATAATTATTCGTGAAATAGAGTAGTACTTTTGATTTTCCACAACTTTTATGTCCATTAATTTTTAATGTATCTCCAGTCAATTTTTTTTTCTTTTTTGAAAATATCCAAAATGGAATTGAGGTTTTCTCTAATCTATTATTATAGAAGTTTCAAAAGTTCACTCTAAATGGATAAGATTACTACATTGTTGTTGAAAGTATCCCAAATTTGGTGTTTTGGTCTCCTATTTTTTTTCATCTCCAACCACGACACCAAATCTCACACTAAAAAAAAAGTACTCTATTATTATATTATTAAACTTAAGATTCTCTTTATTTTTTAAATAGTTTTAATAAATACTAACTATCTTTATAAGTGATTAACTATAAATAAATATAAGACTTAACAACATTTTATGACCTAAAAAATTACAATGCATAAATTAAAATAATATAAAAAAATTAAAATAATAAATTAGACGATACTAATTTCCGGAATTACTATATTCAGACCACATGAGTTCAACTAATGCATTTGAAAAATAATGATTTAATAATATTATTATTTTATTTAATTGCTAAACCAAAATTTAAATATACTCTTTCAACAAAAAAAACAATAAAATAATATTATTTTTTTAGTTTTTTTGTGAATAATGTCATACCAAATTTGGTGTGACACTATTTACAAAACATTTGGTATTGGGATATGCAATCCCATTGCAGAACACACAACACCAAATTTGTTGTTATACCGTGCAACTGGAGTTGGCCTTACATCTACTTTTTTAAAGTTGAAATAGATATGGTCAGAGAACTTTTAATAGAGTGACAAATGGAGAAGGTTAGAAATGTATTTATATAGATCATTCTCTTTTATATTAAATGTCTTTTTATACTTTAAAAATTAGTTCATCAAAGTGTTTTTAATATTTTCAAAACAAATGTTTCACAATATTTTTGGTTTAGCTCTATGTTCTAGTTCAACAATTAACAAAATCTAATAGTAACAATATATTCGTTAAAATAAAAAAATAAAATTTAATTATTTTTTAATATGTGCGAAATATTTTAGGTGATTTTATCTTTTTATATACTAAGTAGTAAATTAGTTTACACCATATTAAAAGTTAGACTGATTGATCACGATGATACTTTTAATAAATTATTTTTTTGAAAAACTTATTTTCTACCCATATAAAAAATTCAAAAATTAAAATAACTTGTTTTTACTTTCTATAAGAAAATTACATTAACATTATGCTACTTATTTAAATAATAAAATTGAGAACAATAAAGTAAATCAATTACTTTTTAAAAATCAAAATTATTTTAGAAAGAAATTAAAATTAGATAAATTTAATATTTATGCATAGAAATAATAATTTTCTTGAAAATATAATTTTAAATAGTAAATTAATTAATAAAGTTGCATCTGGTCAAATATCCAATGAACGAGACTCGCTTAGGATTGATGATCTAAACCATAGTTTTTAGTTGACGAAAAGTTAGAACCACCAAAAAATGTGAATATTATGAAAAACTTTGATAATTAAAGTTGTTGATAAAATAAAAAATATGTATTATAAATAAGAAATTACATAAGCATTATCTTCTCATTTAAATAAAAATAAAAGTTACTTTAGAAAGAAATTCAAATTTAAAAAAATTTATGTTTATGTATATAAATAACTAATTTTGTTTTTGAAAAATTTCAACTTAAAAATTTGAAAAATTTCAACTTAAAATTAAGAAAAATTCCCTTAAATAACATGTTTTTTGGTTTCTCACCCATATCTAGCTCACACGTATGAATTTTTCCACCTCTAACATTTTTCATTAAGACACTGACTATTTTTAGGAAGATTTTCTTAAAATTTTAATAATTAGGAAACTTGTCATGAACCTCTGTCAAAATTTTTTAATTAATAAGCATGTCTATAGTTTCAGAAAAACTTTCCTAATATTTAAGAAGAGTATCTAAAGTTTCAGAAATACTTATTAAAAATGCTAGATCTGGAAAATTAGATCATGTGTACTAGATTTGGCCAAAAAACTTAATTAAGTGCTAAAGATGAGAATTGCCCGAAAAAAATTTGTTATAAATGTAGCTCTTTGAAAATGATACCATAGCTTTTACACGAAAAAGGTTAGAATGAGTAAAATATGTGAATATTATGCTAAAATTGATAGTTTTGATATTTTTATGTACATATAACAAAATGTTTTTGACAGAATTTAAAGATAACAAAATGATTTTTTTTTAATGCTATATTTGTTAAGATCCAAACATCAGTTTATTTATTTTTTTGGTCACAAAAGAAATTTTATTAAACTTCACGTATTGAAGTATCTTGAGCACAAAGAGCTCGATGCACTAGCGAATCTGCCGAAGTATTCACAGTTCTTGGAACAAAAGAAACAGAAAAAGCAGAAAAAGATGGGATGAGATTCCGAATATCGGAAAGAAGACCAAGGATCTCGATAAGATCTTCATGCTTATTGATCAAATTGACCAATACCTGGGAGTCCGAGTGCATAAGCACATCAGTAATCCCTAACACAACAGTCTGACTTAGCGCAGTCCAAAGAGCCAAGGCTTCAGCGGCAAGACTTGAAGGAATCGCCTCCTTGTAGTATACATACTTCTCTATGATGGTATAATGTGGAGTACAAAACAGCCAACCCATGCCACATTACCTAGTAGAAGGATCCCAAGATGCATCCACTCAACATCCAGACGAGGAGGGTAACAGAGAGGTAGCAATGTCCTCGGTAACTGGACCAAGCATGGTCTGTGTGGAAACTAACGAAATGTGGCTAGCAGCAGATTGCCACTCCCACGTACCTACTAGGGCACGTTGAATAAGGTCGCCAATAGAACAAAATTTTGTATTAAAAATCAAACGATTTCGAGTCTTCCATAGTTACCTGCATATCCAAGGGTACACATCGACCATAGCCAACCCAGTAGGAGGCAAAGCCTTAGAGGTACGCATAGAAGAGAGGAAGATTGACAGAGTAGGAGTCTGCGAGAAGAACGACATAGAGAGAGGGGCCAAGTCCCACACTTGCTGCACAAAAGCGCATTGAAAGAGAACATGATCAACCGTCTCCGAAGAACCGCATCGAGGGCAGGAAGAATCTTCCAACACCCCGCGGGAGCATAAAGCAGACTGAACTGGTAAAGCACTCCACATAGCCTTCCAGAGAAAAGTCTGGATCTTAGGGAGAGTTTTAAGCTTCCAAATATTCTTCAGCCAGTTAAAATCTTCCGACAAATATGGGTTCCTTGGCATAGTAAGAATGGTATAACCACTCTTACAAGAGTATTGACCATTCTTATTAAACAGCCATACAAGAGAATCTCTTCGCACGGAAGAGCCAAGCACCAGATTCGAGATCAGTGTAGCATACTGGGGCACCACCTCATTGATTACCTCCCAATTCCAAGTACGCAAATGAGTAGAGAGGAGATCAGAAACACGTAATTCACGTTGACCCTCTGGCGGAGGACCAATGACAGCCATAGGGGACGATGTAGAAAGCCAACAATCCCCCCAGATTCTGACATCAGTACCATCACCTATAATCCACCCAAGGCCTTGCCGTAAGACTTCACAGTCAGCCATGATCCCTCGCCAACCATGAGACATTGTGGTCGGAGGTAAACACTCCATTAAGGAGGAAGAGTGACAACACTTGCCCAATAATATGCGTGAGACCAAGGAGTCTGGATTCTTCAGAAGATGCCAGGAGAGCCTAACAAGGATCGCATCATTGAAAGCTACCACATCCTTGAATCCCAAACCCCCGGTGACCTTCGGGAGTGTCAACCTCTCCTAGGAGATCCAAGACATTCTACGAACATCCCGTTTGTCATCCCACCAAAAGCGAGTGAGGGCAGATTGAATTCGCTTACATAACGATATTGGCAACTTAAAGCAGGACATTGCATAGGTTGGGATTGCAGAGAGCACATACTTTAGCATAACCTGCTTGCCCGCAGAAGATAGGAAGCAGGATGACCAACCATGAGCCTTTTGAGTTACCTGATCCACTATAGATGCGAAAATATCCCTTTTTCGTTGCCCAAAATGTTCAGGTAAACCCAGGTATTTGGCAGTTTCTCCTTCCTTGAGGATACGAAGACGGTTTTTCACCACCTCTCGACGTGCTTGTGGCGTCTTGGACGCAAAAGTGATCGAGGATTTTGCAAAGTTAATTGACTGACCAGAAGCTAGCTCATAACCACGGATAAGCTTATGCAGAGCCTCAACACTCGAATCGTCAGACTGGCAGAAAAACATAGTGTCATCTGCGAAGAGGAGGTGGTTTATGGGGGGCTATGGCGAGACACTTTGATCCTAGGCAGAGATCCATCCTCTTGAGCTCTACGGCATAACCCGGAAAGGATTTCTGTATAGAGAATGAAGAGGCATGGCGATAAAGGGTCTCCTTGACGAAGCCCCCGAGTAGGAGTCACCTGACTTTGAGGCGTCCCGTTGAGCAGAAAGGAGTATGAAATTGTCGTTACACACTCCATGATCCAATTGATCCATACGCGATGGAACCCAAATTTCTCCAGTACCCAGAGTAAGAAAGACCACTCAATGCGGTCATAAGCCTTGCTCATGTCCGTTTTAACAGCCATAACACCGCGTTTTGTGGCTTTGGACCGGCGCAAGCAATGCAGAATCTCATGAGTAATGAGAACATTATCCGAGATGGCCTGACCAGGAATGAAAGCCGATTGATTCTCAGAAATGAGGCCCGGCAGAATAGTATGCATTCTCTTTGTAAGAATCTTGGCAATGATTTTGTAGAAGACACTACACAGAGCTATGGGGCGATAGTCTGAGACCTTCCTGGGATGAGCTATTTTAGGAATCAGTGTCACGTTTGTAGAGTTTAATGCTGGCCGAAAGGAGCTAGTCACAAAGAAATTTGTGACTTCCGCAGTGACGTCCGGCCCTAGCACTGACCAGTATGAATGGAAAAAGCCCGCAGAGAATCCGTCTAGGCACGGAGCCTTATTAGCATTATTAGCTAGCATTGCTAGCCGAACCTCATCAGCCGAGGGAATAGCCGTTAAGAATGTGTTATCATCATCCGAAACAGTCGGCAGCGAGGTCTGCTCAATAATTGAGAAATCGAGCGCTCCACTCGAGGAGAATATATGTTGGAAATAGGAGGAGATCGAAGCTGCAATTTCCGGCTCCTTAAAATGAACTAGGCCTGATTCATCTTCTATGACCGAGATACGGTTGACCGTTCTCCGGTTACGTGTAGACGCATGGAAGAAACCCGAGTTTTGATCCCCAAGTTGTAGCCAAAGAACGCGGCTACGTTCCTTCTAGAATTTCTCCTCCTCCCTATATGCTGCCTCAAGAATAGAGGTAACATGCTGAACTTCGAGCGGATCAGCGCCAAAACTAGCGAGGAGGGTGTCAAGTTTAGCGCGCGAATCCTCAATAAACTCCGCACTATGGAAATGTTGTTCTTTAGCCCAGCGAACCAGAGCAGAGCGACATTTTCCAAGTTTAGCTAAGACAGATGCATTATCCTCGCGCTACCAGACCTCCGCGATTAGATCAAAGATTTCATCACGTTCGCGAAGACGACGATCGAAGCGAAATAATTTTCGGTGTTTGATCCTTGAATTATCAAGGAAAGTTAGGAGAGGTCTATGATTGGAGCCTTCAAACCGAAGGTATTCCGAGCGGCCAGAAGGAAACATCTCGACCCAAGCATTGTTGGTCAAAGATCGATCGAGGCGAGCATGGACTAAGTGGTCGTAACGCATACCACGCCAAGAGAGGAAATTGCCAGAGTATTTAACATCCCAAAGGCCATTCACTGAAACAAAACTTCGGAAATTCGTAAAAGAGCCCTCCCACCTAGGGGGTCCGCCACGTTTCTCAGATTAGTGTAAAATATCATTGAAATCTCAAGACAGGAGCCAAGCAGACTCTCTATCAGCGCCAATTTGAGAAATGGCGTCCCAAACCTCCTTGCGATTGTGGCGTTGTGGAGCTCCATAAACGAAAGTAAGATAGAAGGTAGAGTCCTCGTATGAAATTAATGTATCAATAAAGTTTGGAGAGGAGGTAAGAACAGTAAGATCTACGTCCCGCCTCCAGAATAACGCCAGACCACCACTCTGGCCCAAAGGTGGTATAGTGAAATTATTATCGTATCCCATCCATTGGAATACTTGCAAAACAAAGTCATCTTGGTTTTTCGTTTCCATCTGAAACATGATGTCCGGGAAGAATTTTAACCTCAAATCCCTAAGGCGTCGAACTGTAAGGAAGTTTCTGAAACCTTGAAACCTTGACAGTTCCAACTTATTGTAATCATTGAAAACGAATTTTAAAGTTAACAAAATATCACACTACAATTATCAAATAAAAAGTTTAATATCCGTCATGTTCACATGCGATGTGGAGCAACTAACTTGTAGAAAGATAAACTCCAGCAATTTAAGGAGGAAAAATCCAACTACTGACCTATAAAATAAAAACCAGCAATTAAAAAGGTTAACTGGAATACGAATCCGGACAACACATATTAAAAAAAGAAAGAGGTGCACGTACGTAGTAAGTAGTAACTAACGGTCACGAGTGTTACACAACAACCGAAGCCATGTGCTTCTCTGACTTCTCTTTTGTTCTTCTAACTACTCACATGACTCCCATGGGCCCCTTTATAAGCTTTGCATAAGGTGCATCATATTTTCAGTGTGAAAAATCGTAGTAATTTTGTGATATTCCTGTTTATATAGAGATAATAGTGCTAGCAGAAATTGAAGAGAATATAAAAAATTGATTTGACAATTTATATCACTAAAGCAAAAAAAAGACAATTTATATCATTAAACTACACTCATTTGTTTCAAAAACCTTCGAGATTAGGCGTGTTTCTACTAGAATATGATTAGAGCAGACGATCTATCTGGAAGTGATTTTAAATATCATGAGAGTGAGGACAAAATACGAAGAAATGTCGAATAGTGATTTATGTAGACAGTAAACAACTCTTTAATATATTTTTGGAGTCGCGTTAATGACTGTCAGACGGGATGAGTCCAGAAACCTAAAAAGAGCGTCGGGCCCCATAAAAAGGACGGAGAGAGATTTTAAGATTTGGTATCAAAATCGAAACCCAAGCTAGAGTGAAGTCACAAGGGCTCACACTGTCATAGGTGACGATCTTGGTGTGCAGCAGGGAGATTATGCTCTGTAAATGTGGGTGAATTTGATATCCTTGTTTATAGAGAAATAGTAGCCTGTGATGAGAGGAGGATGTTTGTGCTAAAGTATGACAAGGATGGGTAATCTACCGTTCCTTGTGAGAGCGAGTACAATGATTTTCGATATTGTGCGAGTAAGAACAAAACTATTGATCAAATTGAATAATTATTGAGATTGGAGCGATCTAGTTTTGCCAAGTTTTACCTGATTCTCCATTGTGGAAAATATGAAGCATTGTGAAGTTCGGCTAAAGCAGGTAAAACTAAGTTCTCCCAGGTTTTCTCCGTTTGAAAAATAAAAGGAATAAAGAGGAGATGCTGCCAACTCATGGGTTGTAAATCTTCTTCTTATCTCTACATGACAGTTAGCTACTAAGGATGGTTCTTATAATTAGCTAAATCATTTGTATTCCTCATTTGACATCATTTTTAGTCTAGGTTCATTTATTTTGTTCCAATCCACTTTATATCAAGTCTATTAAAGGGCTTTATGATATCATAAGTAAAATCATACTTTCCTCTTATTCTTCTTCCTTTACACATTCAAGATGTTCTTCAATTCACCTTAAATCTTTTTACTAAATCATTTGTACTCTATTCTAAATCATCATTCTCTAAAATTTATCATGGCATCAGACAATTTCGGTTTCAATCTCTAAAGATCCTAACTTTTTCTTTCTTATTCTACTAAAGATCTCACCTTTCTCTACGTTTGAGTATCAAAGTTATAAACTTTCTTCAAAAATCTTACATTTCTTCACGTTAAGGTCTTAAATACTTCATATTTTCTCAAAGATTTAAAGATTCGAGTTTTAATTATGGAAGACATGGTGCAACACGTTTTTGGCCTCAAACCCACTGTTATTGCCGTGATTTTAAAAGGATCCAACTATACTCTTTGGTCAAGAACCATCAAGACCTCAATTTGTGGCAAAGAACTTTGGAAACACATCTTGAGGGAAAAGAGTGTAGATGAAGAAGAAAATCTAAATCAAAGCAAAAAGGATGAAGCTACTAAGAAAGAAGAGGCTAAGTGGTTTCAAGAAGATCAACTAGTTCTTGGATTTCTTCAAAACTCTTTGGACCCCTTTATTCTAGAAGCATATTCATATTGTGAGAACGTTAAATCTCTATGGGAACTATAAAAAGAGTATATGGAGACGTCTCAAGTCTCAATCCTAAGACACAAAGACCCATTGGCCAATCCCTAAGTCTTAAGAGCTCTACTCTTTTTCCCTTACAAGGTTTTGTCCCAAAAGATTTTCCTTGTATGTTTTTTAATGAGGGAGACTCTTCAACATTCCAAACTTGACTAAGGATCTCCTATAGTCAAGCTTAAGGGGAAGTATTAACTTGAAGAAATAAATGGAGCCTTTGCCAAGACTAAGGAGGGAACCACGTACCTGGACAAAAACATGGAAAGATTCATAGGAGCCTTTTCACAAGCCATTAGCGAGCTAAATCTAGAGGATTTGGACTTCACAAGATATCTCGGCAAGTTCAAATCCCTATGGAGTGAACTTGATGCTTTAAGACCAAGTTCTATGGATCCTAAAATACTCGATCAAAGACATGACCAAGACAAGACATTTGCATTGCTTCTCAACCTCAATTAAACATATAATGATGTGATCAACTCATTCCTAAGAGAAAGTAAACTTCTGAGCTTTGAAGAGGTGTGTTCTAGAGTTCAAAAGGTTGATGGCTCTATGGATTTTTTGGGGAAAAGAAAGAACTTGCCACGGCCAACAAGGGAGTGTTTAAACAAGAGGATAAAAGGGTTGTAATGTGTGAGCATTGCCATAAGAAGGGTCACATTAAGGACAAGTTTTGGATTCCTCATCCTCACTTAAACAAGAGGATAAAAGGGTTCTCGACTCTCGAACAAAAGTTGGCCGAACAAGACAAACTGACTAGTTCCCGCGCTAAACGGGTTGAAACCCTTACCGCGAGGACTAGAACCATCCTTCCACGTGGAGCTACCAGACTCCGCGAAATGAGACTCGACTTCATAACTCCGCGTGACTTACTCCAGAACGCGCAGGAAAATCCATCGGGAGAAAGCCCGATGTAATCACCCCTATCGCACCTCGAAATATCATGGAAGATCCCCCAAATCCTGAAAAGGAAACAGAGGATAACGAAGTCGAACGAATTGACCTAGACTTCAACGATCAATCCGATCCCAGGGATGAAGACGCTGACGTACACCCAAGATGGGTTAAGGGTCGCGCGACACGGAGGGATTCTCATTTCAGCGAACCCATGACGGAAGAAGAGGAAAATCTCTTCTTGGTAGAGCAAGAGAAGCAGGCCGAGGAGCATGCTAGAGCCATTCGCAGGACTCGCCAATAATATCGAAAAAAGACTTGCGACGATCTCGACGAGATTCATGATCTCCGCGACTACATCGAAAAAACAGCAGCAAAGGTCAAAGCGGTAAAATCAGAGATCCATCACGTGACTAGTGTCGCGCCAGA
This sequence comes from Anastatica hierochuntica, assembly GCA_900406275.1. Classification (NCBI taxonomy): domain Eukaryota; kingdom Viridiplantae; phylum Streptophyta; class Magnoliopsida; order Brassicales; family Brassicaceae; genus Anastatica; species Anastatica hierochuntica. The sequence goes on from OVAN01004127.1 coordinate 22,130, forward strand.
GATCGACAGGCTCCTCGAAGAGGCTCGAAAACTCCATTCACTGCTCGCATAACCAACACCAGAGTCTCCGATCCCGGGAAGGTGAAAATCCCGATGTATGATTGAACTTCTGATCTGAAAGCTCACTTACAGATTTTCCAGATCGGAATGGCGAGGTCCAAGCTCAAGGACGGCGAAAAAGATGCTGGCTTCTACTACCTATTCGTCGAGCATCTCCATGGAGCAGCCCTCAAATGGTTCTCCCGACTAAAGTTAAACTCCATTGGAAGTTTCCGTCAACTCTTTTCGGAATTTCTCAAATAGTATTGCATGTTCATGGATAGAGAAACTTCCGATGTTGACCTATGGAGCTTGTCTGAAAGAGAAGACGAATCTTTCCGAGATTTAATGAACATGTTCAAAATAGTAATGTCGAGAGTCAGCGGGATCAATGACAAAGTGGCAGTTGACGCCCTTAGAAAGACTCTCTGGTACAAGTCGAAGTTCAGAAAGTGGATAGCTCTCATGAATCCACGCATTATTCAGGATGCGCTTCATAAGGCCACGAATTTCATCATCATCGAAGAAGAGATGAAACTTTTATCGCAAAAACACAAATTACAAAGGCATCCTAGAAAGACTTAACCTCTGAACATAAATCAAAAAAGAAGGTCCCTCGTAACGACAAGTACGTTCATCACGAGGGAGAAGATGTCTGAGGGGCGCAAAATTACACTATCAATTCCCTGACTGAACAAGGTAAGACGTCGGGGAACACCTGGATGCGGAACTCGTCGTATGACGCAAACACCTTCCGCGAGTTTCACCAAACAAAGGATCACTCCACCGCGAACTGCAAAGTTCTCGGAGCGAGGTTAACAGCGAAACTTCTCACAGGGGTAATCTCAGACGTAACCAGTATAAAAGACCTCATACGCGATACAGATCGCCCACTCAGGACCAAGAAAGTACCCACTGGAGACGTCGCGTCTCAAGGAACCCAAGCGGATGGGAAACGCGGAGTGAGGCCTGACGATAAAGGCAACGACTCAAATCGCCGAAAAGTGAATATGATCATTGGGGGGTCGCAATACTTTCTCGACACCGTCTCGTCGATAAAAGCAAAATCATCGAAAGGCTGAGTCGAGTACAAACTGGCCTGCACCACTCGACACCGCAGGCGACACCGCAAGTAACGCCATCACTTTCGAGGAAAACGAAACTGTCGGACTCGACAAACCCCATAATGATTCTCTCGTGATCGACCTTGTCATAAAGGATCTTGAAGTCGCCATGATCCTTATCGATACAGGAAGTACCGTCGATATCATCTTCCGCGATACCCTCAACAGGATGAATATCGACTTATCCGAGGTCATACTCGCACCAAGACCGCTCACGGATTTCTCACGAACAACTTTAATGACTCTCGGATATATCAAACTTCCAGTAGTAGCCAAGGAGATAAAAAAAGTTTTCGATTTTGCGGAAGTCGACCACCCTGCCATCTACAACGTGATAATAGGAACGCCATGAATAAACTCCATCAAGGCAGTCACGTCGACCTACCACTTGGGCATTAAATTCCCAACTCCCTACGGAATCTACACGATCTGGAGATGCCAAAAGCAGTCACGACTTTGCTTCCTAGNGCTAAGACAAGTCGCAATGACTCCCATGGCCAAACCCAAACGAATATATACGACTAAGCCGTTAGCCAAAAACACTTCGGAGCAAGACGTGCCAGAATCGTCAACTCGGGAAATAGCTTAGTCCTAAGGAAACAAGCAGACTTCCAAGCCAAACACTCCCGCCAAGGCAACGCCCTCAACGCTTGAGGAAACCGTCGACTCAGCTGTAGTCACCGAGACTGAAACGGCGGACGCAACTCTGCCAATCGAGTAATCACTCACGACAACAAACTGAACGACGATACGGCTTGATCCTCGAAAGAGGTACGTAGGCAGCTCTTCGCGAGAAGAGTTCAGCTGTCCCCCTCTTTAAAAAAGGGGGGAGCGGGTGTACGTATACTCGTATACTCCCACACTTTATACTCGACATTTTTTGATTCGATCTAAAAATAAATTTTTGCTTTTTATTCTTTCGTATAACCCAAAAAACGAAAATCATATGAGAGGACCTATTTTAACAAACATCGGCTATAACTCATTCTACCACAAAACGGAAAAACTTCCGGAAAAAGCGAGACGTCGCGAATTTCTGAGGAGCACAATTTCGAACTCGATCAAAAGCTTCTAAAGACAGTTGTAGGACTATTAACCCGCTCATCGATTGGCCCCGATGGACGAACAAATCACTCACATTAACGCGCTCTTCGTGGGTTCTCATACATCCGACTAGGATAATAGCGAGCTATAAAAGAAATCTGAAATTTTGGTCAGCACTTCCAAACGACTTAGAAAAAAATTTCTTTGGAGAGATGCTCGGTTCTTGATTGATGCAAGTCATATAAGCCGAGAACTTATCGCAGACTTCAATATCGAGACGGAACAAGGTTGAAATCAAAAACAGGAAATGTAAGCCTGAGTTAGTCACCGCATGCCCTAAAACAGAGAGTATACCTAGGTCTTGCCCTAAACCCAACACACTGATCTCTAACATCTCAAGGCATGATATATGTGGGATCCGAAATTCGCACTGTCGATTTACGAAATGGAAGGAAAGTCAGAAAACCCTAACTTTCCCTAAGGTCTCGGATTTCTTTGGGCCAAACAAAGAGGGATCAGAACGCGATGAAAACAGACGATGAATTAAACGTGAAGAGATTGCAAAGTAAAAGTAGACAAGATTCGTAAACAAATAATGAAGTTAAAGTAAAACAAAATCGTAAACGAAAAGCAAAATCGAAAGTAATCAGATATCATAAACGAAGTAAATTAAAAGAGATCTTATTCCGAATTTTTGTTTGAGCATTTACAACTAGTGTAAAGCCGTGACAACAAGTACTGTCGGCGAGAACCCTAGATCTAACAGCGTAAACTTGTAAATCTAGTTGAGTCGAAGCTCGGTAACGAAAAACGAAAGTAAAAACCCTAATTCTCTAAGTGTTTGGTGGTGATGAAATTTCTGTGTGTCACCCGTTCTTCTCCTTAGCCTCTCTTTTATATGCCTTTGTAGGTTAAATCTGTTTCTTTTTCGCCCTAGATTCGTGCATATCCTCCTGCGGAAATATTCCATTTTTTCGGGAATATTCCATATCTCCATGAATTTTCCATATATATCTTTAGACTTTAACTTTATCGTGTTTTCCTTTTACCTTTCGCGAAACTCGGGTAGATCGTTGATGCAATTGGGCCCGTTCTCGTTCCGAAATCGTAAGTGGACTTTTGTCGTATTTTGGGTCTTCGTGGGCCGTTTAGCGACAAAGTGATTTTTATGATTTCTTTCGGGGAAGTCGTTCTTCATACGACTATGCGGTGACGGTTTTACGAAATGATAAGACCGATCGTATGGTTAAGAAAATGTCGGTGTTCGAGTTAACCGTTATCGTTTCATACAATTGATACAAAGTTTTTACGAATGGTATAAGTCTTTATGGTTATTGCCGCGAAACTTCAACGGACATTCCGATCGAGACGAAATAAGAAACGCTTGAACCGGGATTCGAAGGAGAAGACAATCGGGAAAGCGTGGTCTGGGTGCCCAAGGCGTGAGTGTTTTAATTGGAATCTACGGCCAAGATGATTGCGAAGATGAACTTTATCGATTATTTTATTGTGTGGAAATCCTTATAAATAGTGGACTCCCTCTCTCATTCCTCATTCACTCCTTACTTCTTCAAACTTTTGATTTGAGAGCTCTTTCCAAAAGAACTTGACTTCCCCATGTGATGGAAAGAGAGATAACGACCCTGAGGTGGATGCCGCTCTTTCGGAGGATCTTTCGAATCCCCCAACTCGTGATACCATCCCGGAGAACATGGCCGAGTACCTGGCTTTCCGCGACGACTTGTCTCGTCGAGAGGTCGAGGTGGGTGACGTTGCCGCTGTTCCTCTAGTGGGTTCTCCAATCCCGGTTGCATCACAAGTTCCTGCGTTCGTGCCACCACCTCCTTCTCGATCATTCCAGAAGATGGGACGATCAACTGATGTGTTCATAACTTAACGCATTTTTAGCATCATTTAGTATGCGTTTTAGTTGCATTTAGGTTTTATATAATGCATTTAGGTGTTAGAGTTCATAAAGTTTCTAAGTTGAGTCTAGTTTATGATTTTCGTCTCTTCATTGCATTCTTTTGCATTTGTAGGTACAACCTTTGGATGAGCAACTTGAGAGCTTGGGATGATGGATTCTTGATGCTTAAATGGTGAAGAAACAAATAGAATCAAGAGCCAAGAGGAAGTGGAGAAGAGAGTATATGCAAATAATACGCCATTCTGACGGCAATTGAAAGAAGAAGAAGAAGAAGCTGTCAAGGTTGCTGGCCATCGACCTGGCTACCTAAGGTCGATGGCTGGCAACATCCAGAAGAAAAGATGTTGTTTGCTGCCAATGTTGCTGGTCATCGACCCCAAGTTGTCTCCCATCGACTTGGGAGATCGATGGCTGACAACATTGGCCGAAAAATGACCTTTTTAGGGCTTCCTCACCCCCCCTTTTAGTATAAATACATCCCCTTAGCCACCAAGAA
>OVAN01004128.1:0-26759 GCA_900406275.1 Anastatica hierochuntica
TTTTTTCTATGTTCCTGAACATATTGTAGCTCAACTCACTGACGATTTCCTTTATGAATCATAAATAATGCGATTGACGAAAAAAAAAAAGAACACTCTGAATCAAAGTTTCGTTTCCTTTCTCTGATTCCATTTTTCGAATCATCCAAAATCCGCCATGGAAGCAACTACGAGAACCTTCAGTCTCAATCGTCGTCTTCTTCTCAGCAAGATCAATGTAAAACCCAATCCTCGTTCAATCAAATTCACTAATCAGCTCCGTTTTCCCCTTAACCATGCCGCCGTTTCTCTGGATTCCTCTATCTCCGTCGCTCGTATACGGTGCTCTTCGGTTCCTGCGACTGCGAATCTCTTCCAATCTCTCTCCTCCTTAACTTCAACGTTTCACCTTGATTACTCCACCGTTAACACTAATCTATTCCGATCCCTACCGGAAGACGGCGTCGCGATCTGGAACAGAGCTCTAAGGAGCGTGAACGGAGGCGGAAACGCGACGTTCTTCGGCGGGAGTGGGAAAGAGACGACGGTTGTTCTCCTCGGTTGGTTAGGAGCGAAAACGAAACACCTAAGGAGATACGTTGAGTGGTATAACTCCAGGGGAATCAACGCCGTCACTTTCACCGTCGACGTTAGGGATTTGCTCCGGCTAGATCTTGGCCGTGGTCTTGAACGGAGGATAGCTGAATTTGGGAACGAATTAGCCAATTGGGTATCAGAGAAAGAAGACGATGGTAGAGAAAAATGCTTGGTGTTCCATAGTTTCAGCAACACTGGTTGGCTTGTGTAGGTTGATGAATCCAAATCCTTCATCAATATACTTACTCTCTATGATGATGAATTTTTAGTGTTGATTTGATATTGAGCTGAAGTTTTAAGCTTGAGGAGGCTTTTTACTCTTTGGTTCTCATTGTGATTTTCTTTTTTGGTAGCTATGGTGCTTTGCTCGAGAGCTTTGTTGGTAGACAAGAGTTAGTAGAAAAGATTAAGGGTTGTATCATCGACTCGGGAGGAGCAGATCCTCTTGATACCAAGGTTTGTTCTTTTAAAATTCTTCTATCTCTTTCATGATGCCAAGACATCTCAGTGTGTTGTATTGAAGAATTTGAAGTTTTATGTCGAAAAAGAGTTCTGGATTGATACAGGTGTTTACCGAACCATGACTGGTGAAGTTTTGATTTTGGTATCTTAGCAATCATCTTTATAGACAGTTAACTCAGTACTTAGAAAAGATCATAGCTATGGGCGAAACCCGCTTGTTTCTTTTGGTTATCTAGGCAGCGTCCTCACGTTAATGGTACATCGATCTAAATATCTTGCGAGTGCAATATTGTTCTTTTGCAAGATATGATGTCTTAAGCATGTAAATGAAGATAAGATGAGCTTCATAATACATGTTTTAGTTTGTTCCAAAATCGCTTTTGTTAAAATTTGTGCATGTAATTAAATCATTGCATAGTCCTTTAATCCGTGAAGACATTTTGATCATTTGTCTGGCATTGGTTAGCAATGAGTATACCTTTTGGTTAGCATCATATAGATCAACAAATTGATTATGTCCTCTTGCAGATTTGGGCAGCCGGGTTTACAGCTGCTATATTGAAGAAGCGTAGCTCCACTGTAAACACGGAGCCAAACAGCCCCATAAAAGAAGACGATGCTTCAAACCCAAAGAAGAAGGAACCTCTAGGAATCGAAAACATAATGCTAGCATCTCTAGAGAAAATATTCCCCTTCTTCTTAAACCTCCCGGACGTCAACATGTAAAAGCTTCACATTACACACAGTAGACACAACCAACAATCTGGTGGTTGTTGTCTTTCTCCTGTTGGTTAATGTTGTCTTTTTTTTTTATTGCAGGAGGCTAAAGAAAATCATCCAGAAACTCAATGAGAATCATCCTCCATGTCCTCAGCTCTATCTTTACAGCTCCGGGGACAAAGTTGTTCCATCTCATTCCGTCGAGCTCCGGATCAAAGAACAACAGAAGATAGGAAGAAACGTACATTCTTTCAATTTCAGGTTATCTCCTCATGTCGATCACTACCGGAACTTTCCTGATGTGTATTCCTCACAGCTTCACAACTTCTTGCAAGAGTGCTTCACGACGACAAAACAACAAGCTCTGTGATTTTTTGGAACATAGATCTCTCTTTTGCCAGAATATTTGTAGTCTGGTTTATCGTGTTTTCACCGTCTAAAAATGATTCTAAAACTGATTCAAGGTTCTGAAAATCTACTCCTATGGAATACTAAGAGCACCTGCATTGAGAGTTCAATGGGGATACACAAATCAAGAAAAAAAGCACACAAACCAATGAACCCAAGCTCTTTCAAGCTCTCTCGGATGAACCCGATTCATGAGGGGTTAGCCACGTGACGACATCCCATTGGTCCGATTTATTTTTTTTTATTTTTTTTTAAAAACGAAAAAAAAAATTAAAAAATCATTTTTTTTTTTTGTGAACCCATGGAGCTCACCAATGCAGATGCTCTAACTGGCCGATTCTGACTTGTTTGTTTGCTAAGAAAGGGTTAAACCGTCTTTGCAGAAACGTAACCTAACCAAACCAATACTTGTTATCTAGCTTGAACCGCAATTCGAAAAGTAATCCCACACGCAACAAACCGGGTTCAATTAATTAGTAAATCCGGTTTATGGTTTCTATAGAACCCTTTAGCATAAGAGAGAGGTAAGAGTCTCGTTTCTTCTCTTCCGTCTTCAACCACCGATCGGGATTTCTCTTACTTCGTTACAGGTAACTACTTTTTTTTTTCTCTTGGTGACCCATTATCTCTTTTTTGATTTTGATACGAATGCGATTTTCTCTTCCAGTGATTTGGTTCGATTTGGTTCTATATAGGTTATAGAATCTGTTCCCTTTTCATCTTCTTTTGCTCTCTCATGGGTTTACTAAATTTAGAAAGGCAGCAACGTTGAGAACTCATCCCTTGTGAATTAATTTGTGTGTGAACTTTTTGAGTGTAGAAAGTGGGTTGTTTGCTTGTTTATGTGCAGGTTCTCAGTAGGTTGTAAACAGTAGAAAGTCGCCATTTTTCAATCTGCTGCTTCATAACATTATCGTTTTCAGAAACGCAATCTCTCTATTTCTATACGGATATTTATCTGATAGCCTTATCGGATCAGATCTTGTACGGATATTTCTATTCCCCTAATTGAATTTTTTTAGGTATGTGAGCAGGTGAATTGATCGGTCCTATTTGGTAGTGAAGTGTCTCGTGTTTTCGCCTTCTAGTGAAAATGCATTTCTCTGGCTAAGTGATTTTAGCTGTGTAGTTATGTTAAATCTACCATTTTTGGAACAGGGATTTGGTAGATTCTCTACCTGATATTCAAAAAAATGGCAGCCGTGGAAGATTCGAAGATGTCTCCAGCGAATTCATTCAGTGCCGTTGTACTCGGTGGTACTTTTGATCGATTGCACGATGGGCATAGAATTTTCCTCAAGGTGAATTGGTTTTCACATTGATATCTCTGCTTGTAAATGAATCCAAATAACTATTGAAACTTTTTTGTGTGTGTTGGGGATGGAATACTCAGGCGGCGGCGGAGCTGGCTAGGGATCGGATAGTAGTGGGAGTATGTGATGGCCCAATGTTGACAAAAAAGCAAGTAAGCAATCCCCCCTTTTGCGTAGATTAGTTAGCATTTTCCTTCATTTCGGTTTGATGCAGCAAGTAATTCTAGAACGAAAATTTGGCAAGCTTTGTTCTATTTTAGAACTTAAGTGAGATTCAAGTCTCTAAGTTTAGCGGCCTTGATAGATTTTGAGTTCTTAACAAGATACAAAAGAAGAACCTTTGAACATTCTTTGTTCTGAAGTTTTTCTATGTGATTTAAAGTTGAAAGTCTGAAACTGTTACGCTTTGTTGATGAGTTCTTGTTTCTCCTCATTTCACTCTTTTGTGTCTATAGTTCTCTGAAATGATACAACCTATTAAAGAAAGGATGCGTAATGTGGAGATTTTTGTTAAGGTAAATATCATCAGAATCTGGATATTTCTCATCAGGTCTACTATATTCTCCCATAGTCTTTTGCCATGACTTGTTAACTAATTAATATGAAATGAATGGCAAAAGATGCAGTTGAGTTATCACGTCTTTTACATTTCTCCTTGTTCTTGTTTTAGTCTATCAAACCCGAGCTGGTTGTACAAACCGAACCCATCACCGATCCGTATGGTCCTTCTATAGTTGATGAAAATTTGGAAGCTATTGTTGTCAGGTTTTAAACCTTCTGTCTGTTAATCTTTTTCCTCACTATGTTCATTCTATTTGCATCCGTGTTTAAAGACGGTTTTTAAAATTAATCATCGTCTGCAGCAAAGAGACTTTACCCGGTGGTTTATCTGTTAACCGAAAACGAGCAGAAAGAGGACTTTCTCAACTTAAGGTTTCTTTCTGATTAACCTCTTGAATACACCTCTATGAAGATGTTCCCTCATCAAACCCGAATTATATCTTCTGCAGATCGAGGTTGTGGATATAGTTTCCGATGGACCGAGCGGAAACAAGATAAGTTCAAGTACTCTAAGGAAGTTGGAGGCAGAAAACGCCGAGAAACAAAAACAACCGGCAGAAGAAGAAGAAGAAGAAGCATCAAGAACTCAAAACAAGAACTGATGACCATATATATAAAATCAAACTTTTGTGTTGTAATTTGAATACGTTTTTGATTTTACCTTGCCTGTTTAATGATTGTAACATCTTCAATAAGGTCAAGGCTTTTAGTTTCTATGTTTATTTTGAGTATCTAAACGGCAGCGTTTTAGAAAAAAAAAGAAAGTTAAACCTGAGATTTAATCGGATGAGAAAAAAACGTTTTCGTAGCAACGGCTATATCTGTGAACCTGAATAATCGGATTCTTGAAGATCTCTTCTTTATAACTTCCCCAACTTTTCTTTCTCTTCAAAATTTGAATCATTCTTCTGATCTTAGAGAGAAAAAGAGAGAGAGAGAGAGAGAAAGAGAAGCGAAGTTGAGAGAAGGGTTCCTTGTGCAACAATCATTTCATTGGTAACTTCTTCTTCTTTCTCGTGATCTTAGGGTTTATTAGTTTTCACTTTTAAGCCATTGTTGAATCGCTTTGTTTCTCTTTTGCAGTTTCTTTTTACTGAAACATCCCGTTTCAGAGATCGAAGAATCTACTCTGATTTTGCAAACACAACACTGTACTCATCTGTTTCCTTTAAAGCTCTGTTTCTTTTGTTTCTTGTGTTCACGATTCTTAGTTTCATTCTTTCCCTTGATTCTTGTTTTAGGGTTTCTGAGAAAAGATGAATGATCTGATGACGAAATCGTTCTTAAGTTACGTGGAACTGAAGAAACAAGCGAAGAAAGATATGGAATCAGAGCGAGACATCGAGAAAGGAGAAGACTTTGAACTCGATTTCAACTTCAGTCCAGCGGATGAACAAAATCTCTCTGGTTTCTTCCAAGAAATCGAATCAATCAAAACCCTAATCGAAGAGATCACTCATCTCTTACTCGATCTCCAAACCCTAAACGAAGAAACCAAATCAACACACAGCGCCAAGATTCTCCGAGGTTTAAGAGACAGGATGGAATCTGACATCGTCTCTGTCTCTCGCAAGTCCAACAATGTCAAAACCCTAATCGAGAATCTCGAGAAGAGCAACGTCGCGAATCGGATGAGTTTCAAGGAAGGATCTTGTGTAGACAGAACACGAACTTCGATAACTAATGGTGTTAAAGCCAAACTGAGAGAGACTATGAGCGAGTTTCGTCGATTGAGAGAGAGAATCTTTGCTGATTACAGAGAAGATCTCAAAAGGAAGTACTTTCTAGCAACTGGTGAAGAACCAAGTAACGAAGATATGGAGAAGATGATAGTATCTGGTGAAGATCTTACGTTTGAAGTGAAGACAGAGATGGTGGATTTGAAGATGAAAGAGAGACATGAAGCTGTGAATGATATCAAGAGGAGTCTTAATAGGCTTCATCAAGTGTTTCTCGATATGGCTGTTCTTGTTGAGACTCAAGGAGATCGAATCGATGACATTGAAGCTAATGTGGCTGTTGCAGGGAGCTTTGTGCGTGGAGGAACAAACAGTTTGTACTACGCGAATCAGATGAAGAAGAAGAAGAAGAATTTGGTTGTTTGGGTTTCGGTTTTGGGTGTGATCATTCTTCTTGTGTGTTTGATCTCCATGCTTGCTTCTCGCTGAGTGTGTTCTTATGAGAAAAAAAGACAAGGTTGGTTCTTTTGTTCTGTTCGATCAGATAGTTTTTGATCGAACTTAGTTAAGACTTTCGTGGAGATTTGTTGCTTCTTTTGAATGGTGTTCGAATCGAACTTTGGTAGATGTTTAAAGTGTATTCCATTGCTCTGTTTTCAAACTGGAATAAGGCAGTGAACCAAGTTTTAGAACTGGTTAATCAAAGATGTTTAATCCGGTTTACCAGATCCAATCCTAACCAAACCGAAATAACTAACCGAAAATCGGATTAAAATCATAGTTTACTATTTCAGTCATTACTTTTAGCATTTACCATATAGCCAACAAAACAACATAAACTAGTCACCAAATAGCCAAGGCTTAAGTCAAATGTAAGTAATGGTTTTGAATTTGCCTATTAGATAGGCAAGAGAAATGAAAAATTAGATGGTAGAGAAACATATGGTTTCCAATCTTATCAAATGTCAATCTTCATGGACAAACACACAAAATTGGAATAAATAGCCATCATGCCTTTTTTGCATTACATAAGTACATTGACATGAGTGCATCTAAATAGGATAAAAGAATAGAATTTTGGTCCACATACCAAACATGAACATTCCACCTAAATTCTAAATTTTGCTCCTAATTGTAAATTAAAGTGCAATGATTCAATTTTATAGATTTCCAAATGAAGTAGTTCTCATATTTTAACAAGCTATTGGTTCAATATCTATCACATATAGACTCTTAAATCAGTTAAACCTTTTTACTATTTTAGATGCAAAATGTAACAATGTGGTGAATTATAAGATGAATGACTAAAACAGAATGGAATAAGTCGTTTATTACATTGAATGGTGAATTTTACTAAGGTTTATGATGAATCAAGCTTTTTCAGAATGGTAAGAGAAAAATAAAATATGTAATGAAATATGGATTTTTTTTTGAATAGTCAATCACAAAAAATTAAGCAAGACATAAATTTGAGCAAAAATTTAGCAAAATTTATGGAGAATAGTTATAGTACTTTTTCAAAGAAAATAAAACTTCTAATTTATTTCATAGATTTTTTTTAAAAAAAATTATTCAATCACAAAAATTAGCAAATCGTACTAACTAAAAGTTGCATATATCAGTTTTTCCTACTGCGCCCACAAGCTGCCACGTCAGCACCTATAAAGCTCTTCAATCGCTTCAATTGTTGGTTTTGAGAAATCATTTAATCTCTCCCCTCTCCAATGCTTCCTGAATTTTTTTTTAAAATACAAATTACTCTCTAAAGTTAGTAGATCGACATGCGATCTCGCGAATCAAGTCAGTGGAAAGGTATGCAAGCTCGATCTCGTGTGAATTATTGTGATGGTTGAGCAAGGAAATAACATCACAATATCGAAAGTGTGAAGGTGCTTTTGAATCGGAGGATTAAGAATCCGCCATGAAGTTTGCACAAAGATTTCCCTAGATCAAATCTCATTACAAGAATTCTGGTTCCGACCAAAGAGAGAAGATTGTGACTTCAAATGGAATATGAGGATTAAGGATCCGCTGTAAAGTTAGATTGTATTACAGAAACGTTAGATTGGTTGAAGTCGGTTAATAATTTTAGGAAAATGTTTGTCCTCAAATAATTCACATATTTGTTTGTCATGACCATTGAAAAGTTCAAGAGGTTCAGAGGCACAATGACCACCACTTAGACAGTTGTCCCTCACAGTTCCCTACGGTGAGACAGGAGGTGCAACGTGCGTTGGCTCGAGAGCGTCATATGGCTGCTTCTCTTCTCCGTTTATTCTTTCACGACTGTTTTGTCAACGTCAATTTTCTTTCATACAGAGAATATTCATCATATGAAACTTTCCAACACATTATGGAATGTTATCATTGTTGTATATATAATTTGGACCAATTAAACAACATAGGACATGTGAAATATCTATATTGCTGGACGATACTTCCTTTTTCGTGGGAGAAAAAAGCGTAGTACCCAATAATTACTCTCTGAGAGGATACAAAGTAATCAACCGAATCAAGTTGAAATTGCGATACTGTCCACAAATAGTTTTATGCGCACACATCGCTGTATCAAATTTTATCCACGAAGTTTAAGCCTGAGATATACCTCACAGAGCTTTAAAGATACCAAGCTCTCACAAGTGTAAACTGTTAGAGGTATATCCACTTGTTTTTCTAAGTGCCAAGAACTCTCCAAAACATGGAGATGTTGAACTTTCTGCTCAAGTACAATGTCGATCCACCGAGTGATATGAGAAACATCAGGCTCATCCCATTCCCATTTGTACTTAAGCTCTATAGAACGGTCCTTTAACTCAAACTTTTGCAGGCATGATTCACTGTTGAAACCGAGAAACCTATCGATAAAACTAACGAAAGCGTTGTACTCCGGGAAATCACCATACCTTAAATCCAAAGCAGGTACATATCTCCAGAGATTTCTCCATCTTTTGGATAACACACAGCTCCTTACCACGTCTTTCGTCGGAAGATTCAAGAGAATCTCATATAGCAAGTTCTCTACCACCATGTAGCCAACAAAACATCATAAACTAGTCACCAAATAGCCAAGGCTTAAGTCAAATGTGAGTAATGGTTTTGAATTTGCGTATTAGATTGGTAAGAGAAATGATAAATTAGATGGTAGAGAAACATATGGTTTCCAATCTTATCAAATGTCAATCTTAATGGACAAACACACAAAATTGGAATAAATAGCCATTTGTGCATTATATAAGTACATTGACATGAGTGCATCTATATAGGATAAAAGTATGAAATTTTGGTCCACATACCAAACATGAACATTCAACCTAAATTCTAAATTTTGCTCCTAATTGCAAAGTACAATGATTCAATTTTATAGATTTCCAAATGGAGTAATTCTCATCCTTTTAACAAGCTATTGGTTCAGTATCTATCATAGGCTCTTAAAATCAGTTCAACTTTTTACTATTTTAGATGTAAGTTGTAACAATATGGTGAATTATAAGATGAATGACTAAAATAGATTGGAATAAGTCATTTATTACATTGAATGGTGAATTTTACAAAGGTCTATGATGAATCAAGCTTTTTTCAGAGTGGTTAGAAAAAAATAAAATTTGTAATGAAATATGGAAAATCTTTGAATAGTCAATCACAAAAAATTTAGCAAGATATAAATTTGAGCAAAAATTTAGCAAAATATATGAAAAATATACCATAGAAAATGAATGCGATTGTGAATGATTTACTAAACACATAAGCATAGATACGTACTTTGGTCTCAAATTTTTGTGCTTTGTAGGTCTATAACTCCAACAACGGCCATGAGTTTTCATGACAAAGTGCATATATAATACATGTATTACAGAAACGTTAGATTGGTTGAAGTCGGTTAAAACAAGAGGTGCAACATGCGGTGGCTCGAGAGCGTTGTATGACTGCTTCTCTACTCCGTTTATTCTTTCATGACTACTTTGTCAACGTCATTTTTCTTTCATATAGAGAATGTTTATCATATGAAATTTTCCAACAATTTAGAGAATACTATCATTATTGTATATATAATGTGGGACCAATTAAACAACGTAGGAGATGTGACAGATCTATATTCATACAAAGAATGTTCATCATATGAAGCTTTCCAACAGTTTAGACTAGGACCAATTAAACAACGTAGGAGATGTGACATATCTATATTGTTGGACGACACTTTCTCTTTTGTGGGAGAGAAAATGCAGTACCCAACAATAACTCTTTGAGAGGATACAAAGTTATCGACCGAATCAAGTTGAAACTTGAGCGACTCTGTCCAGGAATAGTTTCATGCGCACACATCGATCCACCAAATTTTATCCACTAAGCTTAAGCCTGAAATATATCAGGAGAATAATTAAGGTAAACTAATTACTGAATATTACGTTTCTGTGATATCAGAGAGTATATAAGAAATAAGTTAATGATTTTTGAGTTGCATGAGGTAAAAATGATTGCTCCTAGGATGTAACTGTGGTAGTTAACATGAACATATTGTTTTTTTCTCCGACTCTGAAAAAGCCCTCTCTTCAAAACATGATTTTGATCTCTAGGTTGATACTCATTTTATCATGTTAGTTATACTATATTGGATTGAATATTTGAATATTGAGGTGCTTTTTATGACAATCTTTTAGACAAATTTACTTTATAGACTGCTACCATCTCAACTCGTAAGGAGAAAAGAGAAAGCCTCGAATGGTCGGAGTTGGTCTTATTCTACTCTATGTCTCTTCCAACTGTTGATCCATTATGAGATAAAAATATATAATTTTTGCAAGTTGAAGCCGATAACAGATGATGTTACCATTCTTTGTTTGGAGGTTTGTCGCCATAAGCTTTATTTGATGATAATGTTAATAGTTTGATTGGTTTTTACTGTTTGTCGTGGGGAAATGGATTTATTCCACATGAAGCTTGGACTGTGCCATTTGCATTTTTCACAAGGGAGAAGAAATCGTGCGAGTTTGCAGGCCCTGATGATGGCGAATGGACAAAGTTTCTTCAAGAACCCACGAAGAAGTATAAAATGGTAATTATGAGTCTTATTCTCAATTATGAGTCTAATAAAGAAGATGGAAAAGAAGGAATTAAGTCAAATAGAAATGAAAGAGAATCTCATGGTAATGGGAGAGGCAAAAGGACAAGATTCAAATGCATCTATAGACGAAGAAATGAAGAAAATGGATGAGGAAGGAAGTAATCTTAACTGAGATTGTTACGATGTGGTATATATATATATATATATATATATATCCTATGATTTGGTTATGTTAATATTGTAATATACATATTGGTCTTTTATATTTGGGTAGATTAGGTTAAATCATCTTGTATATAATCTGAGTTGTAGACATCGATATCAATACAAGAAAACCTTGAATACGTCTTTGGTTTCTTGACATGGTATTGGAGCCATAAACACATTTTTTCCTTTTGATCGTTCTGTTTGTGTTTAGGTTTGATTCATTCGAGATACATCTTTTCCTTTGATCATTGATTCGTTGGTATGGAGGATCCAAAGGGAACTGAATTAAGCTCTGTTTCGAAGGAGAGCTCTAGCTCTGTTTCACGTTCGAAGGTGGACTCTCAAAGAAGAACCATCTCACCTTATGATTTTTCTCCTAGTGATAATCCTGGAGCCATTATTTCACAAGCGTTGCTCAAAGGATCAAATTACTCATAGTGGGCTTTGAATCTACGAACTTCCTTGAAGGTGAGAAAGAAGTTTGGGTTCATCGATGGCACACTTCCGTGTCATGACTCTGATTCCTTAGATTATGAGGATTGGTGGACTAACAACGCGTTGGTTCTTTCTTGGAAGAAGCTAACTGTCTCTGAAGAAGTGTGTAGTACTATGTCTTCCTTTGAGATTGCAAGCGACTTATGGGACCATATTAAGATGAGGTATTCCGTTAAGAATGGGCAGAGAATACATAGCTTAAGACAGAGCTTGCGATGTGTCGTCAACATGGCTTGACGATTGAGGCTTATTATGCAAATCTGATGCAGTTGTGGACTGCTCTGTCTGAGTTCCACATTACGCAGAGCTGTGGTTGCCCAATCGGTCTGGATTTGCAGCGAGAAAGAGAGGAAGACAAGCTGCATGAATTCTTAAAGGGGCTCGACGAAGCTGTGTACGGGACTGCGAAGTCGAATCTCTTGTCTCGTGATCCTTTTCCAAAGCTTGAAGAGGCTTACAATACCTTAAATCAGGATGAAGATTCTAAAAAGACCACACGGGTTAAGGAGGAGAAGCGGCTTGATTCAATGGTGTTTGCGGTATAAACATCTTCTCAATCTCGCGGGTCACAACAACGTGACAAGAGATCATTCATGACGTGTGAGATAAATCTAAGTTACATTGTACAAGCTGTAACCGGACTGGACATGTTGCGGAGAACTGTTTTCGCGCATTGGACTATCCTAGCTGGTGGGGTGATCGACCACAACCACGATTGTCTACTGGCCGCGGACGTGGGGCTTCATTACCTTCGGGTCGAACCTTGGGAAGCACAACAACTCAGGTAAATGCAGTTGCTGCGGCTGCATCTTCTTTGTTGGTACCTGCTGCTAATATCGTGACTGCAAGTGATAGAGTTGGTCTTAGCGGGCTGGGCGATGACCAGTGGAAGACCCTCGTACGTTTTCTTAACGAGAACAAATCAGTTGCGTCTGAATCATTGACTGGTATGTCTTTTCTTAGTTCTTGAATTTTTGATACATGTGCAACTAACCACATGACTGGTTCTCTATGATTTTTGTCTGAAATTCGAGAGATGGCACCGTTATCTGTTAAACTTCTTGATGGCAGATTAACGTTAGCACGATAACAAGGGAGATTTGTTTTGAGTTCTACACTTACATTGCAGAATGTACTTTTTGTGGATGGATTACAGT
The DNA here is from genome assembly GCA_900406275.1 of Anastatica hierochuntica. NCBI lineage: Eukaryota > Viridiplantae > Streptophyta > Magnoliopsida > Brassicales > Brassicaceae > Anastatica > Anastatica hierochuntica. Next base: position 12,638 of record OVAN01004128.1, read on the forward strand.
ATCACTTGGTTTCTGTGTCTCAGCTGAATCGAGATTGTGCTAGTGTGTTTCAGTTCACTAACAAACTTTGCATTGTCCAGGATCGCATTACAAGGACGGTGATTGGAGTGGCTGAGCAGATCCAAGGTCTCTATTTTTTTCGAGGGATGAAATTTGTTGGTAGGATCTCTGAGACAAATTTGACATCATCTGATATTTGGCATCATCACTTAGGACATCCTTCACATGGTTTTTTGGATTTATTATCTATTTATGGTGTTTCTTCCTCTACTAAGTTGCACAATAAGACATGTGATACTTGTATTTGACCCAAACAAACTCGATGTTCGTTTTCTACGAGTATTAATAAAACGAAGGATTTATTTGAGTTAGTACACTGTGATTTGTGGGGACCGTACCGAACTGTAGCTCATTGTGGTGCAAGATATTTTCTTACAATCATTGATGACTATTCTCGTAGTGTTTGACTATATCTCTTGCCGTCCAAGCAAGAAGTTTCTCAGACCCTGCGAAACTTCATTGCTCTCATTGAGTGACAATTTGACACCATGGTTAAGACTATTCACAGCGGCAATGGAACGAAGTTTCTTTGTTTGACCTCATTCTTTAGAGAGAAAGGCATTATCCATGATACATCATGTGTAGGAACACCGGAACAGAATGGTCGTGTAGAGAGAGAAAATCGTCATATATTAAATGTTGCGCGTGCCTTGAGGTTTCAATCGTCGCTACCTATTGATTTTTGGGGTGAGTGTGCTCATTGTGGCTTACTTGATTAATAAAACACCGACACCTTTACTCGATGGTGTCACTCCGTTTGAAAGGTTATATAAACGTCCACCTCCTCTACATCACTTACGGGTCTTTCGATGCTTGTGCTACACACATAGCCAACATCATAAAAGTGATAATTTACGACTAAAATTATGCGTTGTGTTTTTTTGGGTATCCTTACGGTAAAAAAGGGTGGAAAGTTTATGATTTAGACTCAAATAATATATTTACTTCAAGAGATGTGATCTTCTATGAGTCAACGTTTCCATTTGCTGTGCCTTTGATTAGTAGTGATGCGCACGATATTTCTTCACCACCGATCACGTCTTTGCATGATCTGTATGTTGATGGTGTGTTTCACCAAGATGAAGTTCCTGTGACTTGTACGAGAAGTAAGTGTCCTTTTGCTGAGGTGGCGACCTCTCCTGAACAATCTTTGGTATCTCCTCCTATCGATAAATCTCCTGGTGCATCTCCTATAGTTGAGACTCCCACGGGAGCTTCTTCATCGGGAAACACTGCTGATGTAACTCATGATCTGAGCTTATCCGAGACTGAAAAATGACTCAATTTCCACCAGTGAAGCACGAGAGTTACCCGAGGAAGTTGTTGATGATTCAGTTGAAGAATTGGGACGTGGTTTTCATGTTAGAAGAGTACCCACTAAACTTCAAGACTATGTTATGCAGACTGTGAGTGTTTATCCCGAGCTTACGACTTCATCACCATATCCGATCAGTTTCTACGTTAACAGTGATCGGTTTTCATCTCATCATTCTGCGTTTCTTGCGGCACTTACATCATATAAGATACCTACGACTTTTGCAGAAGTCGTACAGGATGAGTGGTGGCGTGATGCGGTCCACTTTGAGATCGACGCTCTTGAGGAGAGTGGTACTTGGACTGTTGAGACTCTTCCCAAAGTTAAACGTGTTATTGCTTGTAAATTGGTATTTACAGTGAAACTTCATTCTGATGGGAGTTTGGAATGATACAAAGCTAGACTTGTAGCTTGTGGGAATAGTCAGGTTGAAGCACTGATTTTGAAGAGACTTTTGCTCCAGTAGCTAAAATGGCGTCGGTGCATTTTTTCTTCAAGTTGTTGCGTCACGTGATTGGAAAGTACATCAGATGGATGTACATAATGTATTCTTGCATGGGGATTTGGAAGAAGAGGTTTATATGCGCATGCCTCCCGGGTTCCGCGGCTCGGATCCTAAAAAGGTTTTTCGTCTCCGGAAGTCTTTGTATGGTCTTCGCTAATCGCCGCATTGTTGGTTTGCTAAGCTGAATAATGCATTGCGGGATTACAATGTTATACAATCCATATCAGATTACTCGTTGTTTACAATGGAGAAGGGAGACAAACGACTTCATGTTTTGGTGTATGTGGATGATTTGATCATCTCTGGGAGTTCAAAAAGTATTATTTCGGCCTTTAAGAGTTACTTGAGCACTTGTTTTCACATGAAAGATTTTGGCATATCGAAGTATTTCCTTGGTATTGAATTGACTCTTAGCTCTTTTGGGATTTATTTATGTCAACGGAAATATGCTCTTGATATTATTTTGGAGACATGACTTCTTGGGGCTAAACCTGCAGCATTTCCTTTGGAGCAAAACCATCGACTTGCTCTTGAGACTGGTGATGATTATGATGATGCTATTGGTTATCGACGTTTGGTGGGACGTTTGGTTTATCTTGCAGTTATACGTCCTGATTTATCCTACTCGGTTCATATTTTAACACAGTTTATGCAGAAACCGAAACAAGCTCATTGGAATGCTACTATACGAGTTGTTCGGTATCTGAAAGGAAATCCAGGCCAGGGCATTTTACTTAAGGCTCGGACAGAGCTTTCGTTGGTAGCTTGGTGTGATTCTGATTGGGCTAGTTTTCCGATGATGCGGCGCTCTCTTACTGGTTGGTTTATACAGCTAGGTGACTCACCTATTTCCTGGAAGACGAAGAAGCAGGATGTGGTTTCGTGTTCTTCTGCGGAAGCTGAATACAGAGCGATGTCTTATACACTTAAAGAGATCATTTGGCTGAAGGCATTATTACTCGACTTGAGGGTTGATCATAAGTTGCCGATCACATTGTTTTGTGACAACAAGGTGGCGATTCACATAGGTGTCAACCCGGTTTTTCACGAGAGGACGAAGCATATCGAGCGCGATCGTCATTTTATCCGCGATGAGATTGTTAAAGGTACTATTGTTACTCGGTATGTTCCTACGAAGGGACAGCTTGCGGAAATTTTCACGAGGCTCTTGGCAAGAGTGAGTTTGCAACGTTTATAGACAAGTTGGGCGTTTGTGATCTCCACGCTCCAACTTGAGGGAGGGGTATTATGATGTGGTATATATATATATATCCTATGGTTTGGTTAAGTTAATATTGTGATGTACATATTGGTCTTTTATATTTGGGTAGATTAGGTTAAATCATCTTGTATATAATCTCAGTAGTAGACATCGAATATCAATACAAGAAAACCTTGAATATGTGAGATAAATAAAAAGTGGAAGAGGCAATGTCATATATTTGGTGTGTGTGTGTGTGAGAGAGAGAGAGAGAGAGAGAGAGAATTGTTGAGTTATGGTTTTATTTCGTTGGAGCTATTTTCATATAATGTCTTTTTACTAACGTAAGAAATTGTATAAAATATGGTATATCCCAAGTTAGATGCATATATTAAGAAGGACAATTGGGTGAATGAATCTGGTAAATACTTAACATTCCACGGAACCAGACTTCGTTTAACCGAATCTTCAACAATTTGAATTTATTCAAGAGGTAAGAATCATGAAAGTATAGAAAACACGCCAATACAAGCAATCAAACTTTATTAAATTTTTCTTTACAAAAAACAATTAACTTGGATTTTACTCGATCTAAACCTAAGATTAACCATAATATTTTGATTATCTTTTCCTTCTCTGTTCGATTTTGATTCTCCCAAAGCTGACTCGAATAGAAAGAACACTCACCTCCTTAATCATGTTTCTAATTCACAACCAAATGTATTTTTTTAAAAAGTGTCTATCGTGATAACCCAATTATTAAATTCTATAATCCCTTATACAAAAGACTCTGAACCTTTTTTTTTGTCAAACATATTCTCATTCATAATTTAGACGATTACAATGATAATAGCACCATTGAATATTGGATGGGCTAATTCAAAAGCAAAGAGAACATTACAAAAGATAGATAGAATCACAAACTTGAAGTTTGATAAATCGTCGGAATGATTAATAAAAGTGCCACGAACGGAGAAAATCGCAAAGGAAATACACCGCCCTTTAACTTTTTCCGACTTAAGAATAATCACCGTATCTCGTGACGTTGAATAAAACTCTATAACCTCGATTCTCATCGAGATGAGATTCGTTGCATCTTCCGGTTCCAAGTGAACCATTACACAAGATAACAAGCGATTAAGAGAAGAATTATACTCTTTAACTTTGAAGTCAAGAGAAAGTTTCCTCTCGTGGAGAGGCAATTTTGTGGATATAGTCTCTCTTACTAAGAAGAGGAGGGGAATAAGCAATCTGTCATGGCCCCGACATGAGGAGGTTTGGTTAGTTTTCTTTGTAGGAAAGAAAACTATGGGACTGCAATCTTCAAGGCTTGATGACTTCCGATCAGAATTTGAAAATTGAGATAAGCATTCGGTCGGTGAGACTCTTGATATATGTCGAAACCAACACTCATAGATTGCACCATAGATGAAAACAAGCCATGATGAGCCCAACTCGCTAAATTCATTTGTTGGGCCTTTCCTCTTCAAGCCCAAATTTGATTTTGGCAAATATGCACATCGAAGCAGAGGAGTTACCAGATGAGAAGCTTTTTGACCGGCGACTGAGAAAATGATTCCGACGAGGATTGACGGGGGCCATGGGGCTGAGCTTAAGCTGGACTGACTGCCACCAGCAGAACAGTGCTGGAACCAGAAAGTTGAGCCGTACCCCCAACTGAACCAATAACCCTCAGAATCCATCTTACTATGGTTGAGATCATCGTCGACGGCGGAATAATAAGTCAACCTCTGGATTCAGTCGTAGGATACACCGCCCCCATCGATAATATGAGGCAATAGAGGGCAAGGTGAGAACATGTGAATCCACGCCTTTATATATCTAGATCTGTAAACAAAGATCTCATATTTGGAGGAGATGAGCATAATAGCCGCTGAAGGTTTCATAACATTGTGAGGATCGGGCTGCTCTGGAAGTGACGCCTTTGAGATGATGAGTAAGGAGCAACGGTCAAGATCATACTCTGAAAATTTTCCTCGCTTGCTCCAAGGTAAGACGACACAGCTCTTATTCGCAGGGAGATGGTTCAGCGCCCAAGTAGGCGAAGAGGTTAATAAAATCCTTAATAGCTTCAGATCTGGCATTCGTAAGCTCTGTCCGCACAGATCCATAGTCGGTCTCTCGATGCTTTCATTAACTAGATCTGGGATTAGAGCAACCTTGAGATCCAGAGGTGGCTTACAAGAAAGGTACAGGAGCCAACACACTCGGTAGCGGTTCCTGCAAACCCTCGCACAACCACTGATGGCGGATGAACAAACCCATCCAAGAAATATGAAAAAGAGTTGAAGAAAAATTTCGAAACAAAGAGGAGGAGAGCTGCAAAAAGAAGAAGAACTGAACAGAAAAGAAAAACGACGACGCCGGCGAACTAAGGAGCTACCGGCGTTGGAGGACATAACTCTCTTGGTGCTTCAAGATGCGCGCCTACTTGTAAGCTTTTTCTCTCGTGTTCAAGCATTGAATCTGAACCTTAGAACCTAGAATATCTTGAGATCTTTTTGAATCTTTATGTGATCGATAAGTTTATCCACTTTGCATTCTTGTTGAGATATAAACTTATATTCCTCGTGCCAGCTCAACAGCTTCTAATTTCGTATCTAGTTTTCCCACGTTTCTTTTTTAGCCTCTCCTTGATTAATCTCATGTTCTACTTCTCAGATACACCATTTCAACTGCATCAACAATTTTCCCCTTCTTAACTCAGTTTGATACTTCAAGCATGTATTAGCACTTATTCATTGGAAGAACAAACACAGGAAACCAAACTGCCAACACTAGCTTTAAGCCAAACACTTAAACTGTAACCCCCATATCCTAAGAAAATTAAGTTTAGGTTACATAGTTAAACGAGCACCAACAACTAGCGACCCCATCTAACTCAAACGAGTACAAGAAGATTAGTCAAGAATAAAACATCAACAAAAAACTTAATCTTTTGACTCCCCTGCACCGTTGCTCCCTCGTAGCTTAATCGTCCTCTTGGTCTTTATTCTAATCCTCTTATCCCTCTGCTTGAATACAACAACAAGTTAAAAAAATACAACGCAGTGGATGGAAAACTTAGAAGGAGAACTTACCTGCATCAAGTGCCTGCTACAGAATTTGAATAGCATGGTGAACAACATCTCTAAGCTTCACTCCTGATCTAGATGCATGAGCAATACCATTATGAGCATCCTTTATGTAGGTCTTAACTCGCGATATCTTGTCATTTTCAAGCAGAACCAACGAATGTTAAATCGTCATCACCTGATAAATCAGAGATGTAAAGGAAGAACTTGGCAGATGGATCCATAGCGAGACTTATAATGTGCTTAAAGGTATGTTCTGCTAGATTGAACGAAATGTTGTGCATTACCCTTGTAGACTATCGTATCTCTGCATGGGTTCATGTAGCCTAAGTTGCTAGTTGAGGAGCAATGTATACAACATATTTTGTACAGAGTAGCATTCACCGGGGTAAAATGAGTAGAGTTGAGAGCACTCCATTTAAGTACACGACCACCATACATGAATTTCGCCAGATCTCATCCGAGATACTTGCTACCTCTATGTCTTCTGGTAAAATGTACACTGATTATAGACCCAAATTTTGGTTCACCTTCTTAGTCGAGAAGTCATAGTCAAAAACTCAGACCCAAATCTTTATCAGCTTTATATCACACAAATGCAAATAAAATTCATACACAACATTAGGGGCATACAGTTTCATGAGAGAGAAACTAGAAATCAAACCAACCTGATTGAGAAGAGTCTTGACCTCTACTAGGTTTGCAAGCACCACTACCAGACATTTATCTAATATTCCTCTTATGGAGACCTTTTCTTGGTCGCGACGGAAAGAAACCTTGGTGGATCATGTCTTTGTATTTTTCCCTGGTGCTGAGCTGAATGGGAGATCTGGGCGTCTGGTTTGCTTCCAATTTAGTGGTGGAGACGATTCGAATTCTTGCATGTCATCGTTCTTTGCTGAGATCTCTACCACCACCGATGACTTGTGCAGATCTCGGTAAAGAACAATCGATAAGGGACTTGATTCTTCAAGGAGATGTGATTTCTCATGACTCGGGGTTGGTCAACTCATCGCAACTGACATGACTCGATGCCTCTTCCATTGATTGAATGCCTATTATGAGTTTCGAAAGTCTGGAGAAGATGGATTTCATGGCTGAATGCGTCATATATGCAATCAAGAAGAGAAAGCGATGACGGAAGATTGAGAGTCCTTGAGAGAATGAACTTTTTTTGCACTAGATTAACAATATTTATAGCATGTTGAATCGTCACATCAAGAGTCCCTTCAAATCCAAACCATAGAAAGAATCTTCAAAAACTCTTGGGCCTATAACAGATGAACTTGTGAACCAAGAAATCATAAGCAACTTTCAACATTCTTTGCTATTCATCCCTCAACCTGCATCAATCACTGAATGTACCACTAACAACCGCAAACTCTATTAATACATAGATATCATACAAACTTGATTGGTGAGGGACCAAAATAATAACAACCATGTTAATTGCTTGATGAGTCTCAATTAATATTCAAGCTATTTAAAGCTACTAGAGATCTGTATCAATACATTATGCAGATCCTTAACGTATTCCAGAACTTCTATCAAATACATGTTGGGATTTCCAATGGCTAGTCTTTCACACTGGCATGCCTTTATCTTTGAGAAATACGTCTTCAACTTCCGCTACATATAAGAGAGACAACTAGAACTTCCTTTGGATAATCTTAATTCTCACAAGCGGATGCTTGCACCATCACTTGACTTCTCAGGTGCACAACAAACAACATTCTCTTGAGTTGAACCTTGCTTTATTTCCCTTTAGCACACGGTCCACATATGAAAACATATGGGTCCATTAGCTTTGAGATACCACATATGATTTCTTGTTTCGAAAACTTAAAAAAATGTTCGAACATTCATGTAGCAGCCCAGCTTTTTATGACATAAGCATAGCTCACTTTCCATGTTGGCTGACATGTACCTGGCACCTGACTTCCACATGTAAAAATTGTTGCTTGCCCGTGAAATTTCCATCTTCATACTTCCATTGCTAGTCACTACCCGACATGAAGTCTTGGTAAATTTCACATCAAGACCTTCATGACACAATTGACTAATGCTGATGAGATTTGCTTTCATTCCATAAATAAATTACACATTCTCTAATTCAGGTTGGGAGGGACCCTGAGTTTCCCCCTTACCTCTTAATTTTCCTTTAGCACCTCCACCAAACGTCGACTTTCCTCCATTCATGCCTTCAAACCGTTGTAGTTGATCTTTATCTACAATCAAATGTCTGGATTAACCTTTGTCAAAATACCAACTGGAATCAAAACTATTGGATATATATGTTACTGCAGATGAAGAACCAGATGTATCACCAGATGAAGAACCAGATGTATCACCATGCAATGACACATAGTAGTAGAGATCTTCCTTTCTGACCCACACTCTATTATGATGCTTCACACCAGGATAAAATATGTTCGTTTTAACCAATTGGTGAATCAATCTTGGAATCCTGTAACACTCACATTGAAAGTGCCCCGGTTTACCACAATAATAACAACCTTTAATCATTCCATCTTGAACAACTCTTCTCTGGGTTGCTTCTTGATAATCAAGACCAGCTTTGGTGGATTTATGGGTTCGTCCTTCACTCGGAGGAACACCCAGTTGTTTGTGGGACCAACTGGTTTACATTTCAGAGCAGGTTCGGTTGCCTTGATAAACTTTTTCTCAGAACACTGCAACGTTCCTTGATATCCCAAACCCCAATTCGCATTGCTGGTTCTTCCTGCAGTTAATAGCTTATCTAGATGGCGTGTAACTTTGGTTAGCATCTTGATGTTTTTCAATTAGTCACTCAATTTTCTTTCCAGCATAATTCCATTATCCTTTTCTTTAGACAGTTCTTGCAGTAATACTTCCACCTGAGCTTTGAACAAAGTGTTTTCCCGAGCCAAATCTTGATTCTGATCTCTAGATTCAACTAGTGCCTCACAAAATCATGTTTTTATCAAACATTACTGTTTCATCATCGATCTCATCCAGACCATCATTTCCTTCTTCGATGATTCCAATATAAGCAACAAGGTTTAGCATATTTTCATCATTGTTGTCATCTAAATCAGAGTCTCTTTCACTCGTGATTATGAATGACATGCCCTTTTGATTTCAACCATTCACACACCCAACCTTAGTGTGTTTGTAGCCTTTGCATTCAAAGCACTTGAGAGTGGCTCGTCTTTTGATAGTAGGACACTCTGATTTGAAGTGTCCCAAACTTTGACACTCATGGCACTGTATGTAACACCCTCGATCAAGATTAGGTTAAAGTCAACTAATCCGTCGTGCAACAACCAAACAAGAACATGCACGAAAAACCAGTTAACCCTAACAAAACATCCCAACCGAAGACGCTACAACTATGCTCCCAAATACTCGACCTGAGGTTCCCAGAAAAAATCCAGGATCCCAAGACCAAACGTTTGAGAACACATATCCTAGCAGACCCAAATTAAGGCTTTGCAACCTGCATTCGGAACCGCTAGTTAGTTCGTCCCGGACTAGGACTAGTATCATATGAAACCCGAGTATAGTTTGCAAACATACTTTATTCATATAATATTTAGGTTCAAAGCACATGAAAATATAAAGGGTCGATCTTTTCAAGTCTTCACTTATTAAAATACATACGCATTTACAAAAGGCATAAACGCTATGCCAGCAGCACTACTCCTCAATCCAACAGATATCTGCTTTGGCTTATCTTCAAAACAAAGAGTCTAATGAGCAACTAATTTGCTCAGTTGGATGGGTTCCATAACGAATAAGTCACTCCCCTCTATATGCATCAATCAATCAATCATGCAATCTAACAATCATATATCTTAAGTCATCAAGTGATATTTCAACATCCACTTTTGTCGCTTCAACAACTCGTCCACTGGAAACCATCCAGTACCACCAAAGATCCATATGATATCAACAAAATATCCACCAAATATCCACCACATATCCCCTAGACTAGGCACATTGTCGAGTTGATCAAGGGTCTCACTCTGAGCACAAGATTTAACGATGACCGACAAGGGTCTATCATCCATACGAAGCAACCATAAGCCGATAACAAAGACTTCATGAAGCTTATGGTAGTCCACACCCCAACTGCATCGTCATGCAGCAAGCAACTCCCGGAGATCAACCTGGGCAGTGCTCAGTGTCTGGCCAGGGAAAAAATCCCATCCAGATCATCGAGTAGAGGAGTCCCGTCAATCATCACAACCATCAACAATACCATCACACCTCGAGTTCGTCACCAAGCGAACCCGATACGATACTTGCACATACATGTTATACACTTCGAGCCAAAGCTTGAACGATATAACGCAATCATGCAACATAACAATCATTAATATCCTTCAGACCGAGGCCCGAACGATATAACTCAATCACGCAATTCACAACATGCATCATATATTTGTTATACCCTCCGAGTCGAGGTCGGACGATATAGCCCAATATCTCTCACAACAACATGTAGCACATAATCAACATCATTATCATACTGTTAATCATTATGCATCACACAATCACATAATCATCATACCATCATATCATTCTCATTAACCATTTACCTATGTTCGCACCATTTATTTATCTATTTCATCATTCTACAATTCAACATGCAACATACATTATCCTTGTTTTGCATGCGTTAACCGTACCTAACTCTCCATCCTATAACCAAGATTCACCTCGAAGTTTGATTGGTTTAGCTTTATTACGGCTTGCCCTTACTTAGCTTTATTCACTTCTACCTCGCAATCGGTTTCCTTGAATCTCTAACGAAATAACTTTAAATTTAGATTTCCAACGTTCGAATTATTAGAAATAATTAAGCTGCTAAGTCTTGATCTAAGAATTAAGTCTGATCTAAGAATTAAAAACTAAACTATAGAGAAAACTAGGGTTTTAAAACTTATCTTAGGACTCCTTTAAGGTTTGGATGGTGTGGTGTGTCAATAACTAAAGGGTGAAGGGGGTATATATAGCGAGGAAGGACATGAGGCTTAAGGGGAGGGAGAGGAGGTGCCGCTCACTTCAATCAATAGGAAGAGAGTGGGTGGCTAGGTGACTCACACTCCATGGCGCGATCGGAAGACACCACCCAGCTACCTGCTTACGTCCAACGTTTATCTGAATGTACTGAAACAATTTTTGCTGGGCACTGTTAATACCAAAAATAATCTGGACTATAGGAAAAATTATTCCTTCTACCAAAATATTATTTTCTCCTTCAAAAAATATTTACATATTATTCTCAAAGTCATTTGTCCTTAACGACTTAAGAATAATTTCCCGATAAATTTTCTCACCCATATAGGGAATTTTAGGCCGAACGTTGGCATTTTCGATTCACGAAATTTCCCGAGAAGCCTTCCCGTACCATCAGTTTCTTACTATATCCAACTTCAAAATATTTATTCTTCTCAAGTAGCTTAATTGAACTAGGCTTCCATTTCACACCACCCGACCAATTACTCGACAACTTTTGCAGACGTTTCTTAGCAGCATTCCGCAAGCCTCTTCACATAACTGTCTGGAGAAACTAATCCCTCGGCCAATTTCATTTGTGTCCCGACCATGGCTTACTTGGCTAAGTCCTATGGACTTGGATTTCTCTTTTCTGACATTTCTTCTTCCATTCTCGATCTTCTCAATCATTAAGGCATTTCCTGATAATACTCATCTCGACCATTTGATTCCCGCAAAATTCTCTCATCACAGAGCCATTCAAGGGCTTTATCCATACCTATTCAACCGTCAGTATGTAAACCTTTCACCAAAACCTTCTTTGGTTCATCTTCTCGGCTATTATCCTTCTTTTGCCACTAATCAGATCTCATTCTTTTCTTAATTCTTATTGAGGGTAATTACACTGTACCTATAACTTCTTTCAGTAGCTTCACCCTTTGCTTCTGTTTTTGCTTGAGATAGTTGTTCCTTCCTCTGGCTTCTTTCCATCTTTCTGAAGTATCTACTGAAAATTAGTCCAACTTGCTCATATAGTGTGTCAGACACACTAGTTGATTCCTTAGAAACTAGAGCAAGTCCCTTTGCAGTATCATCTGCTTCTTCTTCTATTCCAATTCAGAAGCTTACATCAATCCAACAATCTGATTAAAAGGCATCTCACTAGAATTTAGTGATACTCCTATTGTTGAATTATGTCCTTGAAACTTGAATGGAAACTTTAAAACTTTCTTGACCAACTTCTTGTCCTTGTTCTCTTTACAAAGAACAATTTCTTCATAAGCATTTGATGAAAGCTTCCCATTAACTCTTCAACAGACTCATCATCTCTCATAGTTAGTGCTTCAAATTCAGAAGCAAGCATTCCCACATGAATTTTCCTTACACTGGTGGTACCTTCAAATGAGTTCTGCAGAATACCCGAAGCCTCTTTTGAAGTGGTGCATCCTTGCACTCTCTTGAACCGATTCTTAATCAGAGAACACTAGATGACAAACATGCCCTTTAAATTGTATTTGGACCTGGTTCTGTCTTCAAGCGTCCATTCTTCCTTTGATTTCTCCATTATCCCTCCATTTTTATCCGTGATGGTTGGAACTTTGTAACTAGTTTCAACAAGGTCCATGCGTCCTCATCCATTCCCTTGATGAGTTCCCTTATCTGAACTTTTCACTAGCCATAGTTCTAAGCCTCAAGAATAACCAGATAGTCACTGCAACGTAGTGCTGTGAGTTCTCCATACAACCAGAAAATCTACATCTGTAAATGAGATAATTAGCTACCTCTGTCGATGAACTGCTTTGTTACCAATTGAAAGTACAGAGAACACACCAATACCAACAAACAAAATTTTTTAAACTATTTTTTCACGAAAATACAATTAAATTGGACTTTACTTAATCTAAATCTAAGGTCGACCCTACCTGTTTGATTGCCTTTCCCTTTCTTTTTCAATTTCCTTTATCTTAGAGTTCACTCGAAAAGAAAGAACACTCACTTCCATGATCGCGTTTCTGATTCATAATCCAAGGTATTTTCCAGAAAAGCGTCTATAATGATAACCCCGTTGTTAAACTTTATACTCCGTTATATACAAAAGATTCTCAACCGTAGAACATAAAATATCTTGAGATCTTTTTCAATCTTCATACGATCGATACATTTATTTTCTTTCCATTCTTGTTGAGATATAAATTTATATTCCTCGTGCCAACTCAGCAACTTCTAATTTCTTATCTAGTTTTTCCATGTTTCCTTTTCAGCCTCATTTGATGAATCTCCTATTCTACTTCTCAAACACACCGTTCCAGCTGCCTCAAAAAATCATTTATCACTCTCTGAACTTAATTTTTTATTAACCGTGGTCTCCATTGGTTTGCATGAGACAAATTATGTATTCCCAAAGAGGATGGAGGCTTAGGTTTCAAATCTTCAGAGGATTTTAACATGGCCTTATTGGCTAAACAATTATGGCGCTTAATTCAGTTTCCGGATTCATTGGTAGCACGGGTACTACGGGGTAGATATTTTAGGAAGGTTCATCCGCTAAACGCGAGGAAGCCGAATTCACCCTCGTTTGGCTGAAAAGTATTTTTTCAACTCAGACAATGCTTAAGAAAGGCACTAGGATACAGATAGGATCAGGGATAAATACGTCAGTGTGGCAGGACCCGTGGATCCCAGATGAACACCCACGACCAGCACGGGGTCGAGGAAGTGTCTGGCATCCTAGACTACAAGTCCAACACCTGATAAACCCCCAGACAAGGGAGTGACATCTTCCAATCCTACATGAATTCATGGATCCAGGGGACATAGAGCTAATCAGGGGTATCCAACCAAATCGATTTACGGTCAATGATGGTTTGATTTGGCATTATACAAGATCTAGTCAGTACACGGTTCGTTCTGGTTATAGGCTGCTTAATGCTGTGGAGATAAAACGAATTAATAACAATGGT
>OVAN01004129.1:0-26756 GCA_900406275.1 Anastatica hierochuntica
ACGGATCGAAAGCAGGTGGCGAGAGAAGATGCACAGGCCTACACTCCTTCCTGTGGTATATCCGAGCGACAAGAGAAGAGGCGCAGACTCGGACTAGACCCTAAAGACATCCACGTTCTGATGCACATCCAACCGAAGCAGACCAACAAGTGACGACAAAGATAGCCGATGAGAGTTGAAGGAGCAGAACGAAAGGAGTCAATACACGACGGAAAGGCTTATAGCGGCGAGAGAAGATGCTCAGACCATCCCGGCGGCAAGAGAAGAGCACAGACCAGGCTGCCCGACAGCTTGACTAAACCCAGTGAGCACAAACCCGAACCAAACTTATACTGAGCAAGCAAAACAACCTCTTACCGAAAACACAGACACGAAGATAACGGGAGAGAGTAGAGAAGACAAAGGCACAAGGAAGACACAGACTTTAGCCTTTAATCGGAGAAGAGACAAGGAGCAACTAAGATTTACCGACCAAAATAGAGTGAAGGAGCACGCCTCTGTTGAAATCGGAACCGCGAGCCAACAAAAGGAATGAAACCAACCCTACGCCTGAACCGCTTGGGTGGAGACACGGTCTGGGAACCAACAGTAGGAAGAGGTGACTGGAACCGTAGAAACCAACCTCAATCCATAATCAGAACTAGCTGGTGAAAACACTCCAACTCCGGCTTGCCATTGAAGGGATCAGAACCATCGGAAACCAGATCTGGAAACCCGAAGCATTTCTCAGACTCAATCGAGCAAACTTAGCCACCGCGAAGCCTCAATCAGACGGATCCGACCTCGATGACTGAAGACAAAGACGACATAACAAGACTGTAATCGAAGAAACACCGAGGGGAGGAGAGGAGGAGCAAGCAGCGAGACCGCCGTAGCTCAACTCCTCTCCGACGAAGCAAACAACAGGCGGCGGCTAGGGTGATTAGGGTTTTGGGGAAAGACTCTAGAGAGAGTTTCCTCTCTCTCTCTCGTGCTATTTTTTCGTTTATATTTGATTTGACAAATCTAAAACGGTATAAATTTTAACATTTTAACAAAAAAACAACGGTCAGTTTATATTTCATAAAAATTAATTTGGAAATCCACATATATTCGAAATTGTTTTATTAAAGAGTTTTTAAAATATCAAAGTTGGGACCAAAAATGGATAAAAAAGAAAGAAATATCCAGAGATGACTTAATGGTAGTAACCATTGTAATTTTCTTGTAAGAGTCCAAAACGATGGGGGAAAAAGTTAGGCACATCGCATTCATAAGAGTATTAGACAAGTCTCAAAAATACACAAAAGTATTGTGTTCGTTTGGTGTATTATTCTTTAGTCAATCCTTTTAAGTCTCTCTTGTTCTTTTTTCTTTTTCTCTTCACAACAAACAAACAAAAAGGTTAAGACAAAAACCTAAGAGAGGATTAGGATTAGTATTGAGTCCAACAACATGTTGTCAAGAAACATGCTTAGTGACTTTAGATATTTTCTACAACGTCTTCACAAAACTATATGGTCTTCTTCTTTAGAATACTAAACGAATATATTATGAAAACGTTTCACTTCTTTGAATAATACTTTGGAGTAAGAGCATTAGCAAGGGTTTCAATCTCTTCTTAGACGCGTTGAAAGAAACCAAGTCCTTTCACATTATCACCTTATGTGTTGTGGCCAACGTCTATCACTTGTTCTATGAATGTCTTTGCCATGATGACTCCACGAACCTCCATGATCGATGATGACCCATTGCCTTTTATTTCTTCTTTGACCCTGTTGGACCTGAGCCCGGTTCACGAGAACCAAGCCCAGAAAAAAGACTAATTGGGCCAAGAAAATATTGAAGGCCCGTCAGGGTTTATTTCGTCAAATCTCAGGCCCGTGACCTCGGCCCAATCCTCGGCCGAGGTCATGGCCGACAGCATTTAATGCATGAGTTAGAGAGAGATTTAATGAGCATTTAATGAAGCGCACTTCCTCGGTCCAGGTTGCTGCGAGGAAGACACGTGGAGTAAATGCAGAGGCCTCGGCATCCGGCACGACCGATGCATGCAAGGAGAAGACAGGAATAAGTTTGAAGACGGCACGTGGATTCCACCTCGGTTTATAATTTTATTCAAATCAAGATTACTGTAGATCTTGAACTACTATAAATAAGAGACTTAGATCATTAAGTACAGAGATACAAAATCAGGGAGAGAAAAAGTACCGACTAAGTACAATCTAAAAGAGTAACACTTGTAAAAGTTAAATATCAATATCTTTTGTTAAACTCCTCGGACTTCATCAAGTAGCCAATCAGTTCAGTTTTTTGACCGAGAACATTATAACTTTGGGAAGAAATCTTCAACGTTAAAACTCTGACCTCGGCCTAGCGAAATCAAATTTAAAACAAACTTAAAAACAATTTTGGGATTCAAAAGTCTAAAGAACCACTCAACGGTTCAACAGACCCGGTCTAACACATTAGGCGACTTTACAATCTTCTCTTCTATAAACCCAACAAAAGAAAAAATAGTGATAAGTCTTTGAATGTTAACACAAATTTAAGAGATAACAAGCTATTATGAATATGGATGGCATATTTTGATTCTTTTAATATTTACTTTATCAATTTTTTATTCATTCAAATAAATAGTCTTTTTTTGGTAAACCATTCAAATAAATAGTTGTCACTTGTTAAGTAAAATTTGTCATTTGCAATTCTCATCTCTAAAACTAACAAAATCGTTGAAACTCCTTGTTTTAGTAGTCAAAGATTGAAAGGTTTCTATACCGGATTTGTGATTCGATTCTTAAAAAACGCAGTTTCTTGCAAACTATTGGATCCAAAACTTATCGAAAATTATTGAATGTTATGGTCTGCAGGGAAAGTGATGTTGTCGTACATGCAAAATCGTCAATCGTTGATCCAAAACTTATAGGAGAGATTCGCCGTGAAATCGTTGTTTGAGAAGATATCTATCATAATCACATATGTTGGAAGCATCGATCAACCGGTCATCAGTTGCAACATAATTAAATTAAAATAGAAAAGTTATAACTTTTGATTCGACTAGTGTTTAAAAAAATCTAACAAAAGTCAAATTTGAGAAAAAGACTAACAAAAGCAAACAAATATTAACAAAACCCAAAAAAAAGATCATCAAGATCCAAATTATACCTTTTTTTTTCTCCTTTGTAGTTGAAAAAGAATAAGAAATAATAAATCATTAAGAGACGTAATGGGCCTTATTGGGTATCTTAAGGCTTCGAGCCCATAAGAAACATCACTGCAGAGTGAAACTCTGAAAACACACATCACCAATCAACTCAATCACTCACCAAATTTGATCATCTTTTTCTCTGGAACCATCGAAGAAGAAGAAGAAACTCCACACGTTAGATCGCTTGCTGTTACTGGGCACCAAAGTTTTCTCAATGGATGAATCGAAATCGCAAATGGGTTCTTCAGAGAGTATGAAAGCAGAAGAAGAAAACAAGTGCTTAAGCTGGGCTGCAAGAGATCCATCTGGTCTTCTCTCTCCTTATACATTCACTCGCAGGTAATCAACAATTCATACGATCTTTCCCTCCATCTCCATTGATTTTTTGTCTCCACTTTAAGGTCTGTAACAAGCGATGATGTTTCACTAAAGATCACTCATTGTGGAGTGTGTTACGCTGATGTTATCTGGACAAGGAACAAACATGGTGACTCTAAGTACCCTTTGATTCCTGGGTATGTTTTTCATCGATTTCATCTTGTTATTGTTCATCGATTTCAATGACCCTTTTTGTTGTTATAGGCATGAGATTACTGGAATAGTGAATAAGGTTGGGTCTAATGTTGATCGATTCAAAGTTGGAGACCATGTTGGTGTTGGAACCTATGTTAATTCTTGTAGGCAGTGTGAGTATTGTGATCAAGCACAAGAAGTTAGTTGTGTTAAAGGCCAAGTTTTCACTTTTAATGCCATTGATTATGATGGTTCTGTCACTAAAGGAGGCTACTCTAGTCACATTGTTGTTCATCAGAGGTTACTTTTAATCGACTTTCTCTTTTGCCCTTTTCGTATATCGAAATGATTCCGAGTCAATGTTGGATTCGATAGGTACTGTTACAAGATACCTGTGGATTATCCTTTGGAATCAGCTGCACCGTTGCTATGTGCTGGAATCACGGTTTATGCGCCTATGATACGTCATCATATGAATCAAGCTGGTAAATCTCTCGGCGTGATCGGTCTAGGTGGGCTTGGCCACATGGCGGTTAAGTTTGGCAAGGCTTTTGGACTTAATGTAACGGTTTTCAGCACTAGTATTTCCAAGAAAGAGGAAGCTTTGAATCTGTTGGGAGCTAACAATTTCGTTATTTCGTCTGACCATGACCAGATGAAGGTAGAAGAAAGGTTTTTATCCATATTCTTGTGATCATTAGCCATTAGGAACGGAACCAACCTGTGTATGATTTTGCTTGTAGGCACTAGAGAAATCACTAGACTTTATCATTGACACAGCGTCTGGTGATCACCCGTTTGATCCTTACATGTCGCTCTTGAAGATCGCTGGTACTTATGTACTCGTTGGTTTCCCAAGTGAAATCAAAATCAGTCCTGCAAGTCTCAATCTCGGTATCGCTTCTTTAAACAAAAAATCTTATGTAATTACTTAAAGATGCTGAGACCTAAATTGTTTTTGAGGATAGGTATGAGAATGCTTGCGGGAAGTGTTACCGGCGGTACCAAAACGACTCAAGAAATGATAGATTTCTGCGCAGCTCATAAGATTTATCCGAACATCGAGGTGATTCCTATTCAGAAGATAAATGAAGCTCTTGAAAGGGTGGTAAAGAAAGACATCCAGTACCGGTTTGTGATCGATATTGAGAACTCTTTGAAATAGAAAAGATACATGTCGCTGATGTGTGAAGTAAAGATGATTTAGAGAATCCTTTGATCTGATTCAGAGGTAACTCTCGGAATCTATAAATCTGATGTCTAAAAGCTTTTGGTAGTAGAA
The DNA here is from genome assembly GCA_900406275.1 of Anastatica hierochuntica. Taxonomy (NCBI): domain Eukaryota; kingdom Viridiplantae; phylum Streptophyta; class Magnoliopsida; order Brassicales; family Brassicaceae; genus Anastatica; species Anastatica hierochuntica. The sequence goes on from OVAN01004129.1 coordinate 4,983, forward strand.
GCAAGAACATGAATAATGGAGATTTTAGGTGGTTCTGTAATACAATAATATACTTAGTGCCACAATTGTATTTTGTTATCTGTATGTTTTTTTCATTAGTAACGAAAATAATGTAGATTATTGAAAGAAGTAATCAAGCTACAAAATTGGTTTAAAGATAGATGAATTATTTTTTTTCCATCTCCGAAAACGGTTCTATTTGCACCACGCTAGATTTCTTATAAGTATGTTTTCTGTACAAATTGCGGTTTTGGGAAATCGAATTCTTGACCTCATATGATATAAGCATTAATCAACCTTTTACTCAACTAGAGGGTTCCATCAATCTTTTAGAGCTCATGGTGTACACTAGGAGTGGGCAAACGGTTTCTCGGGTCGGTTGGATCCGTGTAATTCGAGTCTACCTATTTAGGATATGTTAAGAACCGATTGAGTTTCGGATCGGTTCTGGGTCGTTTCAAATTGGTTTTAAAATTTTGAAAGGAACTGAACTGGATTCGAAAACCGTAAGAACCCGACAAAATCAGAAAATATCCGAATTATCTGAGAAAAACCGAACTATCCGAAAAATCAAATAAATTTATATAAATTATGTTTTCTAATAAAATTAAAAATTATATATGTATATTTCAAGCCCTCTCGGTTCGGTTTGGCTACCCAAAACATTTCAATTTAAGAACCATTCGGACCTTGGTTGCTTTAGGGTCAGTTCGATCCCGTCATATTTGGTTCAGTTTTGGCTCGGGTTTTCGGGTTTTCGGGTTTGGATTATTGTGTACATAAAGCAAATTAAGAAATATTATTCTTTTTGTTTTAATATATTAAAAGATATAATATTATTATCACGCGAGACATGATAAATAAATTATTTATTTTTCCAACGTATGAGTCACATTTTTATTTATGACGATGAAAGCGAAATGTCAATGTTACCGTTATTTTAAACATATTAATTAAATTCTCTTTTCCTTCCCCAACAATTTCAAATTTCAAACACATCTCTTCTTCTCTCTTCTTTTAACATTGCAAACTTTTGTCTACATCAATTCTCAGGCCACCATTGAAACTTTCTCTTTCTCTCTTCTTCTTCTTCTTCTTCTCCTTCTCTACTAAATCATATTCCCGAATCTGAACTTTCTCCGCCGGATTCGATTCCAAAACCTACAAAAGTCTCCACCTTTACACTACAGATTCTCTGAAGAACAAAAGGTTTTTCAATTTTGAGCATCAATGGGTGGCTCTGGAAACTGGATAAAATCTCTGATCACTAACAAAAAACCCATTACTGATGATCAAGTAAAATCTCTCAAAAAAGCTTCTCTCTTTCAATCAATCTCTCTGTTTTTTCTCCTTTTCTTACAGAAACAGAACACATTTGTCTTTCTTTTTCAGTTAGGTGATAAGAACAGTAAGAAGAAATGGAAACTATGGAGGACTTCTTCAGAAAGTTTCATCTCTTCTTCTTCGAAGGGTTTCAAGAGCCGTGGTGGTGGTAGTTATGGAACTCCTTCCCTTGGCTCAGATCCACCGTCTTTCTCTGCGGACGATTCCTTCACAGCGGCTGTTGCTGCTGTCATTAGAGCTCCTCCTAAAGATTTCGTTCTTGTTAAACGCGAATGGGCTGCTACACGGATTCAAGCTGCTTTTCGAGCTTTCTTGGTATGTCACTCTGCGCTAATCTCAATTGATTTAGTGATTCGTTTATCGGTTTCGAGCTTTAGTTACAATTCTATTAGAAAGTTAGAAACTTTAATCAACAATTAGTACTTAACGGATCCTTAAAACTAAGTCAAATCACCATGTTGATTCGGTTTTTAGTGTGAAGCTTTTGGGGTGAATGTTTTGTTTATGAATGCAATATTCAGGCAAGACAGGCATTGAGAGCTTTGAAGGCGGTAGTGAGAATTCAGGCGATATTCCGTGGTAGGCAAGTTCGGAAACAAGCTGATGTTACATTGAGGTGTATGCAAGCTCTTGTTCGAGTCCAAGCTCGAGTACGAGCTCATTGCAACAGAACACCTTCAGATGGAAAGGAGTTGCTTAAACCATCTGAACAAAAAGATGATCCTGCAAAGCAAGCTGAGGTAATGAGACATAAGACTCTGCGATTAAACGGGATTCGAATACTTTGTTGATGATATTTCGTTTCAGAAGGGATGGTGTGATAGTCCTGGAAGCATAAATGAAGTAAGGACAAAGCTACAAATGAGACAAGAAGGAGCAATCAAGAGGGAGAGAGCTATGGTTTATGCACTCACTCATCAGGTAACGGATTCGAAGCTCGAGAATTTCAATCTCTTGAGCCATTTTGGGTCGTTCTCATTGAGTTTTCTCGATATTTCGACAGCCGAGGGCGTGTCCAAGTCCAAACGCTAAGGCGAACAAACAAGGGAGTGTTAAAAAGAGTAACGGGTCGTGTAAGAGCAGTCCCGGTTGGAATTGGCTTGACAGATGGGTTGCAGATAGGCCATGGGAAGGTAGGTTGATGGAAGGTCCTACGACGAATTCATCAGACAATGCGAGGAAAAGTGAGAGTAGTGTCTCTGAACATGACACAGTTCAAGTCAGGAAGAACAATCTCAGTACTAGAGTTCTGGCTAGACCTCCTCCAATGCCATCATCCGCTACCAGTTCTGAGTCTTCGTCGACATCTCAATCCCCGGTTCCCTTCTCAGGAAGTTTCCTCGAGGAAGGAGGGTACTACAGAAAGCCGAGCTACATGAGCTTGACACAATCTATCAAAGCTAAGCAGAGACGATCAGGATCTCCATCTTCTTGCTCTAAGGTACCGTTTGAGAAGAAACAGTCGATGTCTTACAACGGGGATGTGAATGTAAGGCGTAATGCTGGTTCGGATCCATTGTGCAACCAGTGGACTGATCTATACCCACCAGCTCAAGTAACGGGGCGACATATGTGGGCAAAGAGCAAGAGAGGCTAAAGCAAAACATCATTTCATCAGTTCAACAGCTTGTTGGTGCCACGGAACACATACACGGAATATAGATACAGAAGCTACTTCTGTGCATCTTTTAGATATGATTGTCAAGTAGTAAGGTGTTTGGTCAGTTGGATCGTTTATCGTTTGCTTGTAATGTTTCGGAAACAATCTGTTCCTATCTCAAGAAGCAATGGTTCAAACTCTTGATATGAAGTTTAAAATTGTCAATACCGAAATACAATACATGATGAAGTCTTACTTACTTGAAATCATTTAGGATGATCAACAGTCTTATTGCTTAAGTGGAGCTTTCTTCTCTCGGTCTGCAATTCTGGCAGGCGCGTTTGAGTGTGTCTTGAACCGTCCCCTTCCTCCTTCCTCTCTTTCCTGCGAATTCGAGCAATATCAACAATTGATATTACAATTCTCATCACGAGAACGAAATCAGGAAAATGTTTGTGCTTCTGTACCTTTTTCTTGACGATTTGAACAACATCTTCATCCTCGAGACGATGAGAAAGACCACAGTGTTGAGGGTAGTGCCTAGCGCTTGTGCCCCAAACCAGTGCATACTTCATATCCTTCACTAGAGTCTTGTGGACGTGGTTACAGAAATCTTCAACTGTGCAGCCACCTCTATCCTGAGGAATGACACAGATATTATCATGAAGTATAACATGAAAAAAAATCTATACAAAGTAACCCGGAGGATTCGGAAGACCAGAGTGAAGGGTATTATACTTACAGCTGAGAGAACAAAAGGCTCATCAAAATCAGGTTGCTGGCCTTGAGGCTTTGAGTAAACACGTACAAGTCCCATTTCGTCCCACATTCTTGCAAGTAGTCTGTCTAAGTTTAGCTGTTCCAAACAACACAATCTCTCACCATTAGGCCGTTATGACTATGCTACAGCTGTATCGGATTTTTAGCTATTGCCTTCATTGAAGATGGAGAAAAATACGAATCATAGCTAATACTCTTGTCAATGTAATAGAACTTGCCTTTAGATTGCAGCTAATAACAATGGAATTCGGCTGCCGTGCTAGCCTATCCACATCGTCGATTCCAACAACATCGATTTTGTTGTAGACATATACACACTTAATATATTTGCGGTTGCCTTCAATGACATCGATAAAATCATCGACTGTAGCATCCTCACGAAATAGAACCTGTAAGATTCGTTACTTAACTCATTAGACATCCCGCAACAAAACAAGAAGTAACTACCATATAAACTTCCCATTGACGTTTGAGTCCTAACATGCGGACAAGAGAGGGCAGAAAAGAAATACAAAGGTACGAAGTAAAGTACCTCGGCGTTGTGAATCTTGTATTCGTGCAGAATTTGATAACAAAGCTTCTCATCAATGCGAGTCAGTTGCGCTGTAGTGTTGAATGATATCCCACCCGTCTTCTTCTTCTTAAAGTATATCTGTTATAACAGAGAAAGTAAAACAAAAGGTGCACATCAAGCCTTCACCCGAATAACAGAAGACGGATACAGCGAAAGAGAATTAAGAGTTTATCTTTAGAAAGATAGAAACGGAGACCATTGATAAAGATGAGTTTTACCTGTGGAGGTCTTTTGTTTAAACGTAAACCCACCGCTTCAAGTTCCTTAGTCAGTATCTGCCTATGACCTTCACTCTAAACACGAGTTTGGAAGAACAAACGGAGAATAAGAAAAAAAGAAACCGAACAGCGGAAAAGGAAAAACAAGACCACCAGACAAGTCTATGAATAGCCAAAACCATAACTCTTACTTTTGAAGCATCAAGAACCATCAAAACAAGGTCTGATGATTTCGCAACAGCAATAACCTGAGACGAAAAACGTTCATTTCATAGCATTCCTTTAGTCTTTTTTCGTTTCGAGAAGAAAATGATACAAAGTATTAGAGAGTTAAGAATCAAATGGATTTTTAAACCTGCCTCCCTCTTCCTTTTCCTTCTGAAGCACCTTCAATAATCCCGGGAAGATCAAGCAACTGAATTTTCGTGTCGTTGTAGCGGATTATTCCAGGGATGCACGTAAGCGTGGTGAATTCATACGAGGCTGCTTCTGAATGCGTACCAGTTAACATCGTCAAAAGCGTCGACTTCCCTACACTGAAAAATTACAGCCACAATCCCAAATTTGGTTACCGAAGCGAGGGCAATGAAGCTTGTGAGTACAGAGTATTTGTAAGATTAGACCTTGGAAAGCCTATGAGTGCAACACGGCCATGACCATACTTTGTAACTTCAAAACCATCTCCACCTCCACTAGAACCCTGTTAGAAACAAAGAATAGTAGAATCTGATACTCTTGATTCTAATAGTACAGAACAATATGAAGAAAGAAGTTGAATATAGTATTACTTTAGGAGGCTCTAGGAGTTGTGTTCTGAGCTTTGCAATCTTTGCCTTAAGCTGACCAAGATGATACTCTTATCCATCAAACATAAACAATCAATGATGAGTCTTTTGTCTTATGTCTATAATATGTAAAGAAGGAGACAGAGACAGAGAGAGAGAGACCTGTAGCTTTGTTCTTCTGTGTCCGAGCCATCTCGGCTTCAATTTCTTTTATCCTTTCAACGATTCCCATTCTCTGCTACAAGAGATTTTGAGGTATCTTTCTTCTTCACTATCAACAGTTAAACCATAAACTCAATAAAAAGCAACAAACTTTAAAAACTGAGGAAAAGCAAAGGAAGATGCATCTTGTCAAGAACAACATCTACATGTTCTTGTTTTAAAACAAACGAAAGCTTACCTCTTTAGCGTCAATCACACGTCTTCCGATCAAAAACGAGTTTAAAAATGCAGCCTTTACATATGATGCTTGCTTGTTGGTATTAACAGAGCAACGTGATTGCTTAAAAATCGAAGCTTTTGCAAAGATGAAAATGGAGGAAACTTGATGAGTGATGATGTTGTACAGAGGATGTTTCTAGAGAAAGCCAGAGAAGAGGCATACACGTAAGTGTTGGATCAAGAATCATGGATCGAAGTACAAAAAGGCCCAATCCAAGTACGAGTCAAATGTTAGAGATGTTGTCTTGAGAGATCATCATTGACTTCCATTGATACTCTGCTTTATAGTTTCTTTCTTATATATAAAGTATACAGTAACAGTTTTCTTCTTATCTCACATTTTCTATTTTACAAAACTCAGCTACAAGAGGTTGGATTTGTTTCCTTCTCTGTTCTGTCGCGGTCTCCGACAACCTTGCTTACCCCTGAAGCAACCTGCGGTGGCTTCTCCGCGAGCTCCCTTACCCGTAACAGAATCTCCATAGGAATGTGCATCGACCCGTGTTTCTTTAGACTTCCCTGGAAAGTAGAAACACAAGCTAAGATCATAGTTTACTACGCGGGGACAACGGACGACGAAAGAGAGAGGTACCGTGTTGTTTGAGGGACTCTGAGCAGAGCTTGCTTTCAGAAGATTTCGCCATTTGTCCTACAAAACGACACAATGAACTGTTATAAACAAAGCCTGGATCGATAAGATTATGTCACGAAGGTTGGAAGTTTGAATTGCCTTGAGATCTACAGAAGTGCGATATGGAAAAGATGAAAAGGAAAGCTTCTTTATTTCGGACCACTTCCCGGCTCCATACTTTGATACACCTTCGACTAAGTTAGTAACTTCCGAGAGAGTCCAAGCTCGATGATGTTTCCTTCTCAGTCCACCACCTTGCGCGATTGGCACACCGATGCTGTTATAATCATCCGAGCTACTGTTTCCAGATGAGTCTATGTGCTCTGCCTCCATGTCTTGATCAACGTCGGCGAGAATATGCTCCTCGCCATTGTCGTGAATTGTTGTAAACTGCATTTGTAAACCAAGAACGCAAGAGAAATTGTATCATATCCGAAAAACCAAATTCATCTACACTATAGGTACCGGTAAAACTAAAACAATAAGTATTGTCTTACTTCTTTCTCGACCGGTCCAGATGAAGACTTTACTGCTGAACCTTGGTTCACAACCTCACTGTTTATCAGATTCCGGTTACTCTCTCCTGCACTCGCTTTTACTTCCAAGCAACTGGAGTGAGATTCCTACACAATGTTGCATTATTCTTAATCAAAGCAACTTAAATGTGAAGCAAAATAACGGCGCAGAAGAACATACACAAATCGTATTTCTTGAGAACAAAATTACTATATTGAGAAGAAGGAGGAACCAAGAGAAATACCATAAGAGCCATAATGTTCTCTCTTGGACGGCTTCTCCGGACATGAGAAACATAAGGAACTTCAATTTCAGATCCAGCAAGTGATACCATCCTTGTGACGGTAACTCTCTTCCCTGAAGAGACGCTAATGGACCTGACCGCTGGTTTCTCAGAGAGCCTTTGGTCTTTTGAAGGAATCACTGACTTGTCATTTTGCTGTTTATCATCCGTTTCTGAAAGTTCTTCGATGTATCTTCGTGTAGGTTTCCTAACCCTTTTTGCTGCCCTCTCTTCAGAGGAAAAACCGTCAGTTGTGCAACAGTGGTTGACACTGAGTCTATGGCCAGAAGCATTTGAATTTCCATTCAGATGATCAGTACTAGAAGGTGTGTCTTTCAGGTTAGTAGCTCTTATGTCATCACCCACATCCTCGCTAACAATATTAGTCGCGTCGTTAGACTTCTCTTGATTTCTAACTAGCTTGTTATCTTTAATTGTCAGATTAGTTGTTGGTACATCACAGGAGTTAATAAGTCCCATTGCAATCCTCCTTTTGAGCCACGTCTTGTCCTTAACAGTCGTCTCACGGCCAAACGTTGCCCTGAATGTTTCTTGCAGTGCTTTAATCGGTAAATTATCCAAGCAGATCTCGCCTCTAACTAAAGAAAAATCAGGCTTTTGATCAACAGCAACGGCAGGAAATGCAGTTTCTTTTTGACTAGCTTCTGCGTTTGAGCATGGTTCAGCCTTATTCGGTTGATTCATATCACATCCACTCGGAACATCTGATGAGCAACGAATGGGTTCTTCAGGCAAAGCTTCATGGTGGACTTGATCCTCATCAAATAAGTTGTTCTCATTAGAGCAATGGATGTTATCATCCGGCGGAGTAGAAGGCATCTCGGATTCATGAATCACATGAACCCCCTCAACATTTTGTGAAATGGGACTAACCTCAAGTTGAGAATTCACCTGGTTTAAATACGGTTCCACATCGTCTGACCGCAATAAACCTGAATTGACAGCTAAGTAGAGTAAGAAAATTCTGTCACAGAGACATATATATATTTGCAGTATCACTTAATAGAACAAAGTCTGTATGAATGTGAAAAGGATTGATACATGTCAATAGTTTCGTCTAAATTCACACCTAGGATAAGTGCAACTGGATATGCAATGCATTCACTAGCACCGAAACAACTGTTACTCGAAAAAGGGGCATTAGTAGTAGAACTAAACTAAAATAGGCTTAAGCAAGAGCGGTTCCAACATGTAAAGAACGGGGATAACCAAACCTTCAGAACTTTCCAGCTCGGATAACCGAGCGGGAAGGTAGCATACAGTCTGACAAGAATCTGGCGCAGTATGCACATCCGTCTCGTTAACCTCCAAAATTTCTTCATCGGTTGCAGGCACTAATCTCCCATCTCCTGCAACCTAACCATTCCCCAAAAACCAACTAAAATAAGATCTTGAAACGTAAAGGTTCGAGAAGCAAAATCCCAATTAGAATTGCAAAACTACGGACGAAAAAATCATACAAACAAAGAGGACACATTGAAGCCAGGACACTGATTTATAACCGTACCCGAACAAGCTTGTAGGCAACAGGACTTCCAATCTGATCTGTCGAAGAAACCGGTGTGATCTCTGTCTGAACACTGCCTTCAAACATCTCCCTGCAATCCTCAACAGTTCCAACCATAGTTCCCATTGCGAATCGAACTCGAAAACAAACAAAACAACCTGTAATCTAAAAACAGGGGAAAGAACAAAGGTCAACATACATACTCTTCAAGCAAAACATAATGCTTCTTCCCTTAGGTTTCTACAAATTGGCAACAACTCTATTACAATTCCACACCAAAAAAACTAAAACCCAAACGGATTCTCATTCATTCATAAACCAAAAGGAGTAAAGTATCTATTTTTAAAAGCAAAGTTAAGAACTTTGAAGATGGAAGAAGAACACTATGAAGGCAAAAATTTCAAACTTTAGATTCCAAGAAGAAAAGGGTTTTCACAATTGACAATTTTAAGAGATATTACATCAAAATTCAAATACTGTAATCATGAAAGAAAGAGAAAATTTCTAATGCATTACCGCCGGAAACAGAGTTAGTCGCCGGAGAATGATAATTACATCCGAAAAGGCGATTTAAACTTTCCGATGAACAGAAAGCGTAAGAGACGATGAACTCATGTCTCTAACATTAGGTGGATTCATCTCTTTTCGATGATTTAAAGAGATTTTGGATAAGCGAAAAGTCGAAAGAAATTTCTGAAAATCTTTGGTCACTGCTTCTTTTTTTTTTTGGGTTCGGACTCCAAAGTGTTTTATTAACTAAAAATCTTTTTTTTAAATATTGAGTTTGGAATCCGTATATACTTTATTTATGAGACTTTGGTCCGAAATTTAAAACATTACCACGTCAGTATATAAGCTGAATAAACGCTAAAAAAAATAACAGAACAAACTACGTTCCGTCTCGGTCATGTGCACAAGAACACCGTGTCGTCTGGTAAATCTGAATTAATCTTGCATGCCGTTAATGGTTTACAAAACGACATGAACCTCCACGTAGTAAGAGGGTTTACTATTTTGGGCTTAGTCAAATTTGCATATGGGCCGTTTAATTATAGCTAAAAAATTAATTATACATAATTTATATAAAATTAGGGAAAAAAATCTTCCATCAATATTAACTTCACCAAAAAAATATGTATTTTTGTAATTTACTACAAAATAATCTTTTAAAAATCTCTATAAAATTCATCATTTAAAATATAGTTTTGTCATTTTTTAAAATTCACCATATTAATGGTAGATTTTTCAATAAAAAAAGGTGTGATTGTACTTTAGATCAAAAACTTATTTTAATTGTATTTTTGTTAACTGTTTTAAAACTAATCTGCCTTTGATGCACAAGACCACAAGTTCTTGGTTCATTGTGGACTTTTTGTCCTTTCTCAAGCAATAATGGTTCTTTCTCTTGTATCTTCAGTGGAAGTTGCATGAGTAGACATGTTAAAAAAAAAAAACTAAATACAAACCCATCAAGAAACAAAACAAATAGCATCAAAACAATTCGTATAGATCAATTCCGATCATTAAGATATTAATATGATTTACTTCAAAGTTCAAATTAAGTAGAAATTAAGAATCAAACAACAAAAGCTGAGAAGCAAATGATTTGTACTAAAAAAACAGTCAAAACAGAGCATGTAAGAAGCTTCCGAACTCCCAAGAACTTGGACATAGAAAGTTCAGAGAGACTATAAACTCCTTTTTTTTTACTATAAGCATCGTCTCTGGATCCTCTTATACCATTGAATCTGGTGTAAGGATTGATTAGAGATGGATCAATGCTCAATAAACAGAGATCATCACAAAAATCAAAGATGTAATCGTTTGTTTCCATGAAGGAGAAGAAGTAAACAAGAAGATCAAGAAAGAGAAGATTAGTCTGATGAAGAAAGTCTCAAACTTTATCAAAACCACACAACAAGAAAGTAAAACTTGAGATAAGGTTTTAAAACGAAAGGTGTGGACTTTAAACACTTGGCTAAGAGAGAGAGAGAGGGAGAAGAAGATAAGTTTTATGTCTAATCCAAACACTTGTTCTTGTCTAGAGGGTTGCTACAGTGAATCATTGAGAGGTTCAAGGTAAGGAAGAAGAAGAAGAAGAAACCTTATCTTTGAAGTTGCAGACATGGCGGGTACTTCTTCTCTTCCTTCATCTCTCCTCAGTCAAGGACCTTCTTTACCATTCTCTTCTTCGAATCAGATCTCTGGAAAACGTTGTCTTGTTCTTTGTTTTGCTAAGAAGAAGAAGAAAATCAGTTTTGTTGATCAGATTCTTGATTATATTGAAGGTTACTTTCAATAATTTTTTCATAGAAACTTGAGACTTTCACTTTACTTTCTTCAGTTTGGTCTCTCTGTGTGTGTTGTCTTGCTTTAAGGTGGTCCAAAGCTTAGGAAATGGTATGGAGCGCCTGAACTTTTGCCAAAGGATGGATCTTTAAGTGGAGAAGATGATGAATTTGAAGGTACAATACAACTATAGAAGAAAATACACTAAAGGGTTTGAATTGGAATCTTGTGGACTATATGTTAACTCTTGTCTATCTCTTCTTGAAACTATGAAGCAGAGGAAGAAGAAGAAGATGATGGAGAAAAAGACACTGTCTTTGTATCTGATGGAGATAGTGATTTGGGTCAGGTTTGTGTTTACTTTACTTGCAGGCTTTCACAGAGATCTTTATACATTGGGTGCAACTAAATGAAACTGAAGAAGTGTTAATTTTTAGCTAATGTAGATGATTATACTGCAACTGATTGTCAAAGGGTCTCAAGTTAAAGCTCTTGTGAAGGATAAAAGAAAGGCTTTAGAAGCTTTTGGAGCTTATGTTGAGGTTTGTGGTTTCACTGAATGAAATATACATTCTTTGTTTCTTTCTGTTTGTTTCTCTTTGTCAAGACATTTGGTGAAAAAATCTTGTATTGGAATTGTGAAGTTGACTAATGGAGAAGCAAGCGATGAGCGTTTCTTAAAGAAAGCTTTCAAAGGCGTTGGTGCAGTCATATCCCCAACCGTATGTTACACAACTAAACTCTTTGTTGTTTCTTGATCGAGTTGTTACATTGATCTAAATCATCGAAGCATTTCGTTCTTTATCTTGGCAGGAAGGTTTCTTATCGAATGTCAAGAGTTTAAGAGGTGTAAAACACATAGTTCTCTTGTCTCAGGTAAGGATATGCATCTCCGTGACTTTGCCTTTGTCGAACTCCATGATGAAGATTTCGACAGTTCTTGGAAGTTGGAACCGGTTTTTTTTTCGCCGTGTGTTGTGTTTGTGTAAGATCATGGTTTAATGAAGCTGCAGTTGTCTGTTTATGAAAGCAGCGGCGGAATTCAAGCTATGATGAATAACAAACCGAAAAAACTAGCCGAGGGAGATGAGAAAGCCGTTATATCTTCAAATGTCCCTTATACAATCATCAGAACAGGAAAGCTAGAGGACAATCCTGGAGGGAACAAAGGCTTCAACTTTAGCGCGGTAAGGTCATTTTGTAATTGCGAGGACAAAAAATATCCGCTGAGTTTCATCCACATTTCTTTATGAATGAACACAGGGTACTGCAGCCAAAGGGAGTATAAGCAAGGAAGATGCTGCTCGTATATGCGTCGAAGCTCTAAGCGTAGTTCCACCAACAGGATTGATATTTGAGGTAGATAACAATCTTCACTTTCCTAATACAAAGATGCATCTGTGGACTGATGAGGCTTCTGATTTCGGTCAGGTTTCGAATGGAGAAGAGACTGTCTCTGACTGGGAAGGACAGTTAATGAAACTGATGCAGAAACAGAGTGCAAAGAACTAAAACTTCGAATTTCGGATTGAACAAGAACATTAAACTTTAGATGATCATCATTTGTCTATATCTAAAACATCTTTCTGTTTTCAACAGTACACAGTATCAATGTATTCTCTATTCAACAACAAGAAGTCATTCTTTAAAAGCTCCACACTCAAATTAGCACTGAATCTACAGAAACAAAGACTGGTTGATGTATTTCGATATTCAATTAACCGGATCTAAACCTCTTCTGATTGTTGGCCTTACCATCAGATTTTAAAGTTCCCGTAGATTCGCCTTCCGAAGAAGCATCCATCATTGATCTTGAGAAAGAATGAGAGAGATCTCCATAAAGACTAGCTACTGTTCTAATATTGTTGTTGAGTTCTCTAATCAAACCAACATTTCTACCCAAATGATCAGCTTGTTTTGACTCATGATTCTGATTAATCTCATTGATCAAAAGCCGATTCTGATCAAGAATGTCTTGAACTTGAACCAAACTCTTCTGAAAACTCTGCAACAGTTTATTATCCATTTGGTATCTATCTCCAATTCCAGAAAACACATCTCCTTCCATTTCTTGATTCAACACCAATCAAGCTCAAATCTTTGATTGAATCTACAGACAAAGACATGGGTTTTAAAGATATCAAACAGTGTTGTATTCTTCTTTCGTTGACTTTGTTTATATAAGCTCTTGATCTAACATAAAGATTCGAACTTTTTACAATAGCATGAAGCAAAGAGAAAACCCAGTTCCATAAGATTCAGAAGAAGAAGTAAAGTTTATAAATTTAAGACGCGGAAACCAAAAACGATTCATGAACCCTAAAGCAAAAGCAAGATTAGTTATAAACAAGGAGGTTTTCATTACCTTGAAAGCAGAAAAGAACAAAGCTCCGGGAATCAGATAATAGCAGAGAGGGGAAAATTCGTGATAATTTTCTCGGGAAATAAGACAAGAATCTCTTTTTTTCTCGAGAAACTTACATATAAATGGTTCTCATATTTTTTTTAAATCCTCATTAAAAATCTTTTTAGAGGTGTACTTGCTTTCTCTGCATCTCAATTTTGGTGAGGTTAAAAGTGTGAGTGAGCCGGTACTAGACATCAGAAGTGGGTAATTTTGATCCGTCATTTCAGATCTTATATATTAATTGAGGAGACAGAGAAATAAACTAAAAAGTAAAATTCTTATGTGTCAATCAAAGAACATTTTAAGGTACACATCATTTTATTCAACCAATTAAAGTAATTTAGTAAATTTTATATGCTATAGACAAAATATTTATAAAATGCAAGTAATTTCTAAATTTCAGCTAAATATATATATAATTAATTTAAACACATTTATAATATAACATTCAAATATTAAAATATTATAATATAATATAATCTCATAATAATTAGTTATTCCATTTGATATCAAATTTAATTTATATATTAATATAATTATAATGCTACAAAAAATCATTATCTTATACATTATTTAAAAATTGTGATAAGTCTTATATTGGCTTTATTTAGTTTGAGATAGATTGTATCATGGAATGTATATGTTACTAAATATACCAAAATCGTGAAAACATATGCATATTTAAAAATTATACTAAAAATTAGAATATTCATAAATACAATAATCAGATCTAAATCAATAATTAAGAAAATATCATAACCATTAAACATCTAAAGTTATAGATAATATTTGTGAAGACAAATTGATTTTCTGAGAAGAGAGAGATTTAGATGTATTTTTATATACAAAAGTCTTTACTACATATTAAAATATAAGCTTCAAATATATTTTTAATATATATAATAAATTCAAATTCGAATATAAAATCATGAAATTTTGAATACTCAAATGAGAATGCGGGATATGATATTTCATTATCCATATATGGATATAAAACTCTTGATATCTAAACTCTTATTATCGATCTCTTAAACTAATATGGTAACTATACAAATATACATACTTCTAGCTATTTCAAATTATAAAAGTACATAATAATTAAGTTACTTTCAATCTAATTACGATCAATATAAATTTTTAATTTTAATCTCGTGCTTGGCACGGGACAAAATCTAGTTTGTTTTATTAAACATAACTACTGATGTCTAACGAAGCAACCTGCGTCCAAGTAATCCAATCTATCGCGGATTTGATTTTTTGTGAATCGTGCGAGCCGGCCCGTCGCAAGTTACGATTTATGTTTTTTATGTCCAAGTCCATCCAGCATAACTTAGCGTTTTGCGTATCGACCCACGGTTTATGCTAATATATATCAAAATGTAGATGATAATTGGATAATAGTTGACGATAAATCAACATAGTTTCTTTCCGCTAATATCCAATCGTCGTTAATACGGTCACATTTTTTTAATCATTAGACCAGTCCATTAAAATGAAATTTACATATTTACAAGTTAAAATTAGTTGTCTTATTCATATATTCGATGATATAACTATTAATGACGTACATAATATATAAATCTATATATAAAACAAGATGTTTTTTTTTGTTGTGAAGATTAATTGAAAATAGTATCTTACTTCGAAGAAAGAATGTGATATGATTGATTTCTTTAAAAATCAAAGTTAAGTTTTAATTTAACAACTTTTATCACCAAATTTCAATGGAATTTTTTTTACTTATCAAAATATGACAGAGAATACTTTCAAAATCAAAAGAGAAAATAACTAAAGTTTAAAACGTTTGAAATAGAACTAGAAATTCACAAGAACACTACTACACTTTAACACAAAAAAGAACATTACTACACTCAACTGCGGACAACCCGCAGTCTAAGAGCATCAACATTGGTGAGAGACTCACCAAGAGTCTCTCATCATTATTTTATTACTATTTTTATGTAATTTAGTTTTATAATTTAAATCTAAAAACAATGTTTTTCTAAACCAATTAAAACAAGACACATATGAATGAGTGTTTCTCAATAAGAGACTACAGTCTCTCATTTGAGAAACTCTAGTCTCTTATGGAGAGACTCTCTCTCTCCTTTTTATTATTTTATTCATATTTTGCTAAGAAACTCATGGGAAGAAACTCCCAATGAGGATGCTCTAACCTGCTAAAACTTGCAGAACATATGGGTCCGGTCCGCGTGATCGCGTTTTTATAAACAATTTTTAACGTGTTCAAACTCACCCTGTAACGATCCTACTTGGATCTAATCTGCGGGTTGCGATACATCTCTAGACATAACTTCTTATGATGGCATAATATAATAGCTGTGGCACACTTTTCTAAATTTTTTTTTGTTAATGACACCGTTCAAAATTAACAGAAATTGTCCATCAAATGATCAGATATGGCTAATCAAACTGCCAAAAACAAAATTAAATTACATGGGCATCAACTTTTCTTCTTTAGATGTTTTCAATAAACCAAATAGTCTTAACAAAAGTTATGAAGTTCAATAAAACAAAAGGAAGCAAGAATCATACCCAACATAACATATATAAAAGGAAGAAACTAGACATGTCTTCTCTCCAGCTTTAAGGCATCTGCCAATGACTTTGGTCATATTCTCGCGATTTATGATTGTTAACAAGCGTTTCTAGTTATAGCATTACGTGCAATAGGCGTTGCAAAGAAGTTTGCTTCAAAAGCAAATGTTACCTTCAAAAGGAGAGGCATAAAGAAAAGCTAGTTTGGACTCTTTAAAGCATCTCTAACTCATTGCTATTTTGGACTTTCTATATACTATAATAGAGTCAAATTTACTCCAATCCATCTCTATTTCTTCCTTTAAAATAGATATTAATATTTTTTCTTCAATATTTAGAGGAAAAAATAGCATTCTTCTATAATAGAGTCATATTTTTTTATTTACACAATGATATTTTAACTTTTTGTAATTATAACTAAAATACATGTTTATGAGAAATAATAATTTTTTTACATATAAACACAACTTTTTTGTTTAATAATAATTTTCAATTTTTACAATTATAAATAAAATAAATAAACAATTTTATTATTTTATTTTAAAGTCTAAATTTTTATTTAACAAATAATTTTTAAATTTTATATTTAAAACTAAAATTATTAATTATAATTTAATTGTTTAAAGTTCCACATAATTAGATAATGTCTACTTTGTTTTATTATTTTTCTATAATGTCTTTTTGTAATAAAGTATTTAGTTTAAATAATATTGCAACTTTATGAAAAATTTCTAAAAATTATAATAAATTGTTACTTTTCAAGATTTATAAGTATAAGGGGTTAATTGTAAAATTTTTTTACAGAAAAAAATACATTGAAGAGAAATCACCTCTATTATAGAGTTCATTATTACAGAGGAAAAAATAAAAGATTACATTGGAGATGGTCTTAGGATTCACAACAGAACTTTGTTCAACCTAATTGTCCTCAAAATATCTGTGAGCCATTGCAATTTAACAATTGACATTTTAAAAGATGTCACTGCAGCATAAAAAAAACTCAACGGCCATTGAACAAAGGAGATTCAAACACATCTCGAAACCCAAGCTCTTAAAAAAACAAATTTTCCTTCAATAAAGAATCTATATATATTTTATCCGACGATAATTCAGAGGACATAAGACTCTCCTTTGATCTAATTTTTCTAAAATTGCAGCATTGTTAAATTATCTACTTTTTCGTTTTATAGCAATGTAGGTTGGAATACAAGTTATCTACTCTAAATACATTTTCATATATTATCTTTTGTTGCTGCGTGAATCAGATGTTAAATATATCGGTTTCTAATGAATAAAACATAAGCACAAGCATAACTAACGTAGAATTTGATTAGGAAATTAATCTTCCAAAATAAATTTTATGTGACTTTAATTCTTTGGTGATGAGAATCCAAAGAGTTTTTTTTCGGCTAAGGTTGCCTTGTGGATCATAAATTTATCCTCACGTTAATTTTTCATACTTATGCCCACATACAAAATAAACTAACTAATTAGTGATGTGCTAGGAAACCACTTTTTTTTTGTCAAACAATCACCACTTATTGATAACGAACATTCGTTTTTATACAGTTTTTGTACAAAATTTCATTTATGGGCCACAACTTATTTGTCAATAATTAGGTGAATATATATATATATATATATATATGTGTGTAAACTCTCCATTGTCTATCTTATCATAATGCTTTAACATAGAAAGAAATGTTACGAGAGAGTGATCTTCTAGAAAAATGGTGGTGATTCGCTATTGGGTGCTGTTGCATGTTTGTAAGAGTGAGTTGAGTGTGTTTATTTTGTGAAATGATAACATCTTAAAATGTTGGTGGAATTTTCAAGCAATCTAAGAAATTTGCTCATCTTCTGTGCAAAATTAAAACCAAATTGCAATCCACGTCTCATTAGATATACTTGTAAATTTTCTTTTCAACTTAGTTTGATTATGTCATGTTGCGCAATATAATGTTGAAAATGACCAACCGACAAGTTCTTCAAGAGACTATATATATTTATATATTTGGTTTGCTGAAAAACAAAAGTGCTGTTGAAAAACAATTGAGAGAGATAAACTTCGACATGAAATATATAATGATTTTTGTGTCAAGTTGAACACGACAGTTTTCAATTTGATGAAGAGATGTTTGTTGTTTCCCGTGTTGGCGGAGGTCGGCATAGAGACGGTGGCTTGTTACGCATGAAGATCATTATTGAGCGAAAAAAATTATTAATAAAAAAGATGAAAAATTTACGGGAAGAGGTGGAGTGATGAACATCTACCTGTTTTAAATTAGATATGAGAAATTGTTGGAGAAGGAGAAGATAAAAGTTTGACGGACCCACTAAATTAATTTGACAACATTTTGACCACATAAAATATGACTAATTTAATAATATTTATTACTTTTAAAATTATGTTTAGTCATAAATTGGTCAGAAAATTTTGACAACTTTTTGACGATCTAGTGATATGACTAATTTAAATAATGTTTATTATTTTTAAATTATGCTTGGTCATAAAATGGTTAAAAATATATGATTAATTATTGACCAATATAATGGTCAAAAACTTTTGACGAATTTTCGACCACTTTAAAATTTTATCAATAATTGGTCAAAATTTTATAACAAATTTTCTGATCAAAATTTTGGTCAAAAATTTAGTAAAAAACATATATGTTTTCTTCTAGTGAAATCTTATTTCTGATTTCTTTTATCACCAAGAAAATTCGAAAAACTTTCTCTTTCTTTTCAAGCGAAAACTTTCTATTTCTTTTATCCCATTATTATGATTTCTCTAAAATACAATTTAATCTAATTAGATTTGTAATAATCCTTATTATTATGCAATAATTTATATTTAAGTGCTCAATTTTCTGGTTTGAATTGTAGGTAATGATTAAAAGAACTATAGGTTTCAGTTAGTTAAAGCTCGACAAATTAGATAATTTTAAGGGCTAATTAAGTCAATATTACAAAGAGAAGTAGTAATTAAGTATTTGACCTATACTTTTCATTATTTAAGAATTTATGCAATTTTTGCCATTCAAATTCCCCCACTCTCTCCTTCATGGAGAGTGAGAGAAGGCTTTTTTAAAAAAAAATTCTATTTTTCTGTCTCCTCTTTACATAAAACCCCTCTAATAATTTATTTGCATTTATATTTGTTTTAAAATAGTAAATGAAAAAGGTAAATATGCAAAAAAGTAGAATTTTTTACACAATAGGCATATTTTAAAATTTTAAAAACAGATATATATTTCTTAAATGATACAAGAGGAACATTTTTCCCATAAAATAGAACTACTATAATAATAGCAATTCTACTACGTTAAAATATGAAAGTTTTTATATCTCAAATGAAAATAGAATGAAATTAAAATTAGCAACTGCATATATCAATATTAAAATTTAAATACAAATTAAATAAATGAAGTCATAAACCATATTTTTAAAAATTCAAAAAATTGCGTACTATTTGACAGTCACCAAAAAAATAGAATGTCTATTGTAATAGACATACCGCTTTTTACGGGGAGGGGTAAACATTACGGAAAGTGGTTATAATTAAGAAAAAAATCAAAATGTTTTGATAAAATATATAATAAAAACTAATGTTTTTCGTATGGAAAGATGCGTATTAAAATTGATAAAATACGAAAAAATAGATCTACTAAAAAAATATAACTACTATTTCGCAATTATGTAAAGAAAGATAAATAAAATGTTAAGTTAGTATAACTATTAAATGCACTTGTGATGAAAAATTGAATGAAAAAGTGTACAATATATAAAAGTTGTATTACTGTAAAAAAAGAAATACTATTTTGAAAACAAGTAATGTATAATATTATTATAAATTTCGTAACTAACTATTATTTCCGATTTTAAAAATCCAAGTTATGATATGTGCTAAAAAATAAAATTTTTCGTATTCAAAGTTTTAATAAAACCTTTTTTAAACAAAAAATAAAAAATAACAAAAAAAAAAGGGAAATTGAAAGGAGGAGAGAGGAATCCCCGGAGGATTGGCCAGCCCTTCATACGCAACTTCAAGATTATCAGCTTCTTCGTGGGCAGTTTCCAGAGTTCTCATTGACTCGCATTCCGTGTACGGCGAATATACAAGCTGATCGACTGGTTCGAGGAGTCCGTACTTTTTATCGCGATTATATTTTTTGTAGATTCCATGTATCCGAATTGGTTTTTTAATTTGGCAGACAGTAACTGATTTAATGTGTGGTTGACAACAAAAAAGAGGAGACAGAAAAAAATATACAAAAAGAGAAGAAAGATTAGTGAGGTGCAAATGGAAGAGCATTTAAGATTTTATAATGAGAAAGAAAAAGATGTGTTTTTTTCTCTTTCCTTGATTATTAAATAGACCTTGTTTTTTTTTTTGCCCAATATAGACCTTGTTTTTGTAATATCTATTACGATTTCCTTAATTTTAAACACCTAATTTTACTTTGGATCTCATTTACAATATTTCTAATACATATTTTATTTAATGATTTGTACAAACTTACTTTGATTCGCTAATACCTCAGGATCTCATGGACTACAATTTTGTATTGACACTTTTAATAAACCAAAGAATCTTAACAGAAGTTTTAAAGTTCAGGAAAATAGAAGGAAGCAAGATTCGTACTCAACATTACATACATAAAATGAAAAAAAACTACACATGTGTTCTCTCCTATTTTAAGGTATCTGTCAACAACCATGATCTTAGCCTTGCGATATATGATTGTTGACAAAAAAGAGTTGCTTTATGAGGACCAAAATGTTGAAAAGCAAATGTTACGTTCTAAAGGAGAGAGACAAAAGAAGCAACTTCTTCCAACAAAATTTTATATATCATAGCCACTCCTTAGGATATCTAATCTCCCGGATTTTTATTATCTCCGACAAAAGCCTAATTTTCCTTAAACTACTAGGAGTCATCGCAAACTAACAATTGATATTTTCAAAGATGTCCCGGAACATTATAAAAATCTGTGATCGTAGGAGCTCCAAACACATATCATATTGTCAAAAAGTCTTTAAAAAATAAGTTTTTGTTCAATAAAATGTTCGCATTGCATTTTACTCAACCTCCTTCAAGCGAAGTCTATTAACTCGGGGAAAACCAGATGACGCAAAAGTCTAAGAGCATCTCCAACAGCGTTTTAGTCGGCACAATTTCATAGGATTTTTTAAAGGATTTTTTAGTATTTTTTCAGATATAAAAAATATAACCAATCGCGGACCGCCACGTGTAAGTGGTGCCCGGGAACAGTGCAAGAAACGAGTCCTTAAAATCTTTATGTAAAGATCGATTCTTAAGAAATATAGGCCCCACCACAATATTATAATATTTTTTTCTAAGATTATGAACTAAGGATTTTTAAGATCCTTGCGTTGGAGCTGCTCTAAGACTCAGCTTGATATACATTTTAATATTCCAACACGGTCAAGTTGTGTTTTTTTTTTCGTTTTGTAGGAATGTAACTTGGAATACAAGTCATATATTCCACACAAAATGCATTCTGATTACACAACTTGTTGGGTATAAAACACATGAACGAGACATTTTAATGTTAGTAATATCTTTGCGGTTATGGTTTGACTATTATTTCATATGAATTATTCTCAAAAATTATATCATAGAATTCAGAAAACACCTAAAACAGAGGAGATAGTCAAATTACTAAGAGTAGTTGTGTTTCGATGTTCACACCATCTCCAAAAAATCTGTAACAACCCGTCCCGCAAGGTCAGCCGGCGGGTCCCGCGGGACGGATTGTTACATAAAAGTCAACTTTTATGTAACAACCCGTCCC
>OVAN01004130.1:0-26753 GCA_900406275.1 Anastatica hierochuntica
TATATATATATACATACTAGACATCTCCATCCTATTAGGAATTGGTTAATTCCTATTTTTCCTTTTATCTTTAAACAAACTATTCTTTATCTAAAGATTTTTTTAATGTCGGAATTATCCAACATAGTCACCTAATTTAACATTAAAAGCGGTACATTCTTTAAAAAAATATATATAATATTAAAACATATGTAAAACCGGTCTATTTCTTTTTTAGATTGTGACCTCCGAAACACAAGGTCAACCATTTCTCAAGTTTGTTGTATATATATGATAAAATTTGGGAGAAAGTGGGGAGATTTGTTAATTTTAAGATAACTCTTACGTTTGACTAATATTCAGTCACTAAGCAGAAAAAAAAAATTTGTGATAAAAAAAAAGGCAGAAACAAAAATGTTGGCATATATGCATTCTACATTATTACTTCATGATGAAGGCCACTAAACATTTAGCTAGAGCGTTTCACATTGTTTTATTTTTCTCTCTTATAAATGTGAAAATGCAAACAAGAATATATGTATGTGTTAGAAAAAAGAACGTATGTATGTTTTAAAGGCCTTGGTCAATCTATTTCTTTTATGCAGTTTGATATTTTCGAACACAGTTCATGTTGTTTTTTATTCACTGAAAATTCATAATGCTAGGCATTTTGAGAAGACCGTCATTTTAGTAGAGAAACCAAGAGAAATAGTACAATGGCATTCTCAATGATATTTTTGTAAAGGTTGACAATTTAGAGAGCTTTCTTCACATGGAAAAAGTTGGAACGAGCATTGTTAGCTGCATCAATGTCTTCTGGAGATGCCACAGCCACCGCAACACCTTTGTCTCTAACCGCATCTATTGCCTCTGCGAAATCCTTGAAGTCCTTCAAACTGTGGACGCAACCAAACAGAAACAAAGGAACAATAAAACTCACGTGGACTTATATATGCTAAAGAAAGAAAAACAATTCAGAGAATATCATTAGTTTTTAACCTTGTTGTTAATATCTCTTCGCGCTTTCTTTGACGTTCTTCATCAGTTACTCCAAGTAAATGCCTCAACAAACTGGATGAAAAGAAGATTTCAACAATTTTGTTTCAGAATCTGTCATGTTCGTTGTAATAGCCCGACAAAGACGAATCAATTATACCTGCTATAACCTTTGGCGTCAGGTAATTGGTATGAATCGACATCACCAATGGTTCCAATAATAGCTTTAGTGAGTGTCTCTTGATCCACATCAAGGCCACGCAAGAAATCTCCGGTGCCATCATATATGTCAAGTGTCTTCAACAAGTTTGGATCCCGGTACGATAAGAAAGAAAATACTCCTGAAAATCCAGGAAAAGATCCGATATACGTTAGGACACAACTAACAACTCTTTTCCCATCATACATTCAAAGACGCATTTTTTTACCTGAATGCGAATCAAAGTCGCAGAAACCTCCATATGCACCACCGCTTACACGGACACGATCCCATAACCATGTATTGCTGATATGCTTTGATATAACATATGCACTTCCATCGAGCTCATACCCGGTGCTATATATGTTACCCGCTTTTCCAACATAGTTTACCTGCAGTGAAAGTATTAAAAAGAGTTTACTACATTGAAAAACCCTGAACCTGGACACATTCTATATAAACGGTTCCCCTTTTTTACCTGGGTTGGTATTACAATAGCTTCATTTCTCAGAGGAAGTCGACCATCCCAAGTAACGAGCCCACCAGACGGGTTTTCAGGGAGTGAACCTAGAAATTTCTCTACAGATTTCTCAATGTTGGTGAGAGACTTCCCATCAGCAGTCATATTAACTATGCAACCATTCCTGGCGAGGAGAGATCTTCTGATCTCCTCGAGTGACGATGAAATCCCTTCCCAGTCTTCATCCACTTTCTTTTCAAGAGTGTGTAAAAATTCAAGATAACTACAGAAAGAAAAATACTGAACTTTGTTAGGTTCTGCTAGTCTCAAAAGAACATAAGAAAAAAACTCTAAAACGTGAATAAATTTATTTCTCAGTAAGAGCAATACGACAGAGAAAAGAAGATATAAACAGGATGTACACTAAAAGTCAACTCAAGAATTATCAAGTTCCAACCTGAGACCACCCATTTGTTCGGACATCCATCCAGCAATGTTCAACATAGCATCCATCCTTGCTGCAGCAATTCCATGACCACTTCCCCTCAATCGGTTCTGCAATGAATGTGAGATGATGTTCATACTACTCCTTTCAAGTTGCACTTATCATGCAAAAGGCGGAAAAAACCCTACTACATACCTCCATCCGTGCTCTGCTTTGAGAGACAAACTGTTTGAATCTCTGCTGATCCGTAAACTGGACCTCTTGCAACAAGCAATTCATCTGCAACAAGAAAAAAAGCAATAAAGATGAGAGCCAACATATAAGTTCGGCATAAAACAATAAAACATGGGACTTGCATTGCACAGGAATTGAATAAATGTATAGTAGGACAAAAATTCTGATCCATGAAAGGCATTTACAAATTTGCAAAGCTCGTTCATCACTCTATTGCTACTTTCTGCTTCTATTTCTAGATTACATTTTAAATGAACAGACAAAACAAGTTTCCCAGTCAAAGTGGTTGTATACCATAAGCCAGGAATCATAGTGAAGACATAGAAAAAGCACCGAGTACTTCTTAGAGAAGGAAGAGAGTCGAGCAAAGGGATCAGAGAGGCAGCTTATTTAGAAAAAGAGAAGATATAGAGATGCAAGAAAGCCGCTAAAATACATTTAGCAAACGAACAGGGCCATGCAGCAGAAAGTAACAGCTGTACCATCTCTCTTGGAAACATCTCTATACATTCCATAACCCAGCATATAGAAATCTACTGAAAAATGCGATAAGCTAAAGTAAGGGATGTCAAAAGAAAAAATACCAGGTTAAAAAGGTCTTCAGCACGCCCAGCCATGGATTTTCCACGTACGATAATTTTACTGCATGGTTCATCCTTACCCCTCACAGATGATGTAAGGGGATAAACCGATATCCCTCCCGTTTTCCTTCCAATCAACTGATTAAGTTGTACAAAAGTCAAATCTTTTGTGCCCATCTCCAGTAACGATTGACTGTCAAAAGAAAATTTTTATAAGTTACAGTTTCTGTATAATTTGAAGCTTCACATTCACTAACACAACTGCCAAAGTACTTCATAAAATGGGCAAATTTCCTATGCTTTTGAAAATTGAACACCATGAATTACCTTGGAAAAAATCACATCAGAAACAGTGAACAAAATATATAGACGACATAGCATGCAAGTTTCTAGGAGAAAACACAGAAGCCCAATCAAATGAATAACAGAAACTAGAAGGAAGCCATGAAGCAATATTTGCCTTGGAAACTGAAACAAAAGTTATCAGGAACTTGGAATAGCAAATCAACTCAGCAAAGACTCAAACGAGAGCCTCACACGAAAGTAGTTGAGAATAGATATGGAGATTGCCCAAAAAAAAGGAAGCAATAGGTCATGTTTAATTTTTTACAAGTTTTAAACTATGTCATAAGTCAAAAGACAGCCGAATCGGAAAAAGATTCAACTTGAAGATCCAGCGTAAATACCCGAACAGAAAATGCTAACAGAGTCTAGCAACACTTTTCATTTCGCACTAAGTAAAAACTTAACGGAAAATCATAAGAAAGCTTAAATAATACCAGAAAACTGCAAAATAAAAACAAATCATACCAGAAAAGTGGTACTAGTGGAAGAAGCTCATGCTTCAGCGAACCCATATCAAACACTACTTCAGCATAGATAATATCATTTGTGAAAAGGTCATGCCGCAAAACCTTCACACCATTAATATCTCCAACCTATTGTTTAGAACTTCATGTCAATAAAATTTGCAAGCTTGGGGAATATAAGGAAATACCCCAAAACAAAGCTTAGCAAAATGATTACCTCAGTGGGAACATAAGTGGGTTCTTTAGGAATGTCATCCAAGGTCAAACTTGGGACACATCTCAGTGCTTCAGGAGGGTCAGGAGTTTCTTGTTTCAATTTCAGCTCCTCAGTAGCACGCGCTAGCTCTGCGAGATCTTCTTCTGTCATACTTGCTTTAACCTTTTCCAGGATATTTTTCTCTTCCATTTCCTCTTGAGAAGCTTTTTCTGGATCCGGCTGAAAAAAAACCCTAGTTTTTAACACAAAACTAAAGAAACATTAGATAGCAATGAGTAACCTTTAAAAGAAGAATACCTGCATCTCTATCGTAACACGATGCGAATTGTTCAAAATAAATTGCTCTATCAGTGGGGAAAAGACAGCCTTGGATCCCTCCTCAGCAATTCTGGTCTTCAGGGCCTTCAGTGGTTCCGTATACTTTAATGGCTCAAAAGGATCCATATCGTATATCCATTTTGCCTAAACAGCCAGTAATCAAATAAGAAGAGATACATAAATAGACAGACAGACACCTAAATAGACAGAGAGACACGAAAGCATATAAGGCATATAAACTTACCACAGATTGGAGCATAAGAGATAAACCACGAGGGAAAGAGCCTGTGTTGTTTTCCCTCAGAGAAAACTCAATTGTATTCATGGCTGCCTCCACAGCATCATTTTCAAATCCTTCTTCTGCCAACTTTTTCAGAGTATTCATGATTAACTCTTCAACCTTTTGAACATTATCTTCTGACACACCTTTCAAACCAATACTGAACTGGGGCTGCAGAAGCTCATCAGACATCCCACTACTTACAAGAGCTTCTCCTAAACCGCTTTCCAATAGGATTTTTCTTAATGGTGAAGCAGGAGTTCCCAGCATAAGATAATCCAAGAACCCAAGTGCAAGTTGTGTTTGCAAGTCCAAGGGCTTCTCAGATAATAGCCAATTAACACACAACATGTGTTTCTTTTTGAGGTCACCATCTCGACCAGCAGGATATTTTTCAACGACTCTGACAGGCTCAGAGAATAGCTTTTGAGGTTCAATCTTTGAACTATCTCGAGATGGACTTGCTTCGAACATGTCCAAATATTCTGCACATACAAAACAGCCGAGATAAGACGTACATTTAAATTGTCATAGACATAAGCTCAAAATGACAAGAGGATTTTTTTATTAAGACAACGACGAAAGGATATCACTCTTTACCACTCAAGACGCGGAGGCGATGAACTGGATCATCATCTCCATAGAACCAGATCCTGGCATTGCTTGGGTGATAATACTTACGGTGGAACTCCTAATTTTTCCAAAACAAGAAATATATAAACTACGCATCAGAAGTTATACATACTATCTTCATAGTTCTATACCAGCATAATAATTTGACTATTAACAAACCTTGAATTCCTCAAATGTCAGCTTAGGGATAACTTTTGGATCGCCACCACTGTCAACACCATATGTATTTTCTGGGGATAAGGCCTAGTAAAGTGAAAACGGTAGCAAGTGATTTCATCAGAACAACTATCCGAGAAAATAGGATCTCAGAATTTTCTAAGAAGGTTTTCAGTATCAAGTCTTCAACCGCATTTTTCAAGAAAAGTATGTTAATTGATTAATAAGGTCCAAAATCAACAGCTTCAGAATCTCTAGAAAATCACGTCTAATACAAATGCACAATGCAAATATGAGTATATAATGCACATATAATCAGGTGGACTAGAAAACATCAGAGAAGAACAGCTGCTAAAATAATCAACAGGAATGGCACTCCAAAGGAAATAATCAACTAGAACCCACTACAAAAATTTACTCATAAATATTTTCTTGAGAAACAGTCAATTGTAAACAAAGCCCGAAACTTGCCTGTTGAGCAACTCGCCCTAAAATATTATCAGGCTGTGAATAGACACCTTTCATCTCATTAAAAACAACACCTGAAATCAAGCATCAACCATGAGATAGGATGAGTGACTATATGAACTAGTAGATAAACAAAAAGATAACATCAATACTGAGACACTAAAAGTAGAGGAAAAGAACTCTAAAATGCACCCTCAGAAAATAAAACCTTTGTAAGATATGTCTTCTGAGGGATCATTAAGCTCATAGTGCCAGCCCTCTTGCTGAAAAGTGTGAAAGTCATCCACACACTTGGGGAAGAAGACAGCGTCCAGATATACATCGACAAGATTGTAAAAGTCCTACCATAGATATTGATGAAATGCGATCAGAAAAAAAAACAGAGCTTCGATAACAAAACAGAAAGAAAAGAGGTAATCCTTGAGAGCAACCAAAAAGGTGCTTTATGTATGGCTCACTGTACCTTTGTATTTGTGGAAGCAACTGGATAGCAGGTCCTATCGGGGTATGTGAATGCATTTAGAAAAGTATGCAAACTTCCCTTAAGTAATTCAACAAATGGCTCCTTTAGCGGGTACTTTCTTGACCCACACAGAACACTATGTTCCAGTATGTGCGGAATGCCAGTGGAATCCTTCCTGCATTAACAACCAAACTATGATTTAAACACCGCCTCCGTTACAAGTTTTGCATGCATTTACTCAACATCCCTTTGACAAGCAGTAATCAACTTGACCATTGACTAGTTAAATCCCAAGAGTGACAAGTTTCAACTTTCCTACTTAGTTAAAATAATTCAAGTCACCTATTTAAGAAGTGAAGAAAACTTACGGAGGAGTCCTGAAAACAACGCCAAACACCTTGTTCTCATCCTCATTTGAGACAGACATAACCTCGCAGCCAGTTTTCTTGTGTTTGAAGAGAATGGCCTTTGACTTACACTCGGAAATGAATTCTTCCGACACTATTTCAAATCCAAGCTTCTCAGCCTCATCTTGACTTACTTCTGAATCCCAACAACAACAACAACAAATCACGCATCAGCAGAGGTTACGAGCATACACACGTATCTACAATTTCACTAGTAGCACAAAGCATTTCTGACTGTTTCTCGTTAGGTATGAAATTGAGTAAATACAGAATCTAAACTAAGAGAAGAAACCATATACTATTAAAATCATCGAGAATCAAACTTTGAATCGGAAAAAAATGTAAGGTTTATGTGCAAATCCGCACCAGGATAAGAAGGTGCGGGTTGTGTGGCGACGGCGCGGACGGAGAGGCGAGAGAACTTTCCAGTAACGCCGCGACTTGCGGCGGAAGGAACTCTCAAACCTCTTCGGAGCAATATACGTCTTCCGGCGACATAAGGAGAGGAAATCCGGCGACTGGGAGAACGCGATGAAATCGACGCGTAAGAGCGAGGGAACTGGCGAAAGAATCGAAAGAAGAGAGAAGACGAGCTGAGAGATGCGGAACAAGAGACAGTTCGGAGCATGGCGACCGGAGAATATTTCCCGGCGAAACTATTGACGGAGGGGAAACAAGGATAATGCAATGAACTAAATTAAACCCAACGATAAAGAGGTTTTTATCTTACGGCGATAAGTAAAATAAAATTTTTCATTTCTTGTCGAACACACATAATAAATTTTTTTTATTTCTCTTTTAAATTTTTTAAAAAATATCTTCTATTTCACTAAAATGAAATTTTCTGAAACCTTTTAATTAGTGTTACATAATTTTAAATCGGACAAAAAAGAGGTTGTGATTTGCAAGTAATGAGACATGGTTCTCGTTTAGCCAAATGTGCTTCTGGTCTAAAATTATAATGACCAGAAAAATATCTTCTTCTTTTTTTGATAAATACCAAAAAAATATCTTGCATCTTTTTTTGCTGAAAATATTTTTATGTCTGACCAACTTTACATATTTACAATAATATTACTTTCATATTTGGTATTTAAATTAGATAAATCATATTAGTCGAACGTAAGGCAAATGCGAAAATTAATCTGAATAACAAAAACATTTTCAACCCAACTTAGAAAATGGATTGTTTGTTTTCATGAATACTCTAAGTTGAAAATGTGTTGGTATATAAAACAAAAATTTTTTTGATAGAAATATAAAAAAAAAAACGAAAAAGTCAAATTTCAGTTTTTAATTCTTCGGTAACTGTTGTTTTGATAGTGAGGGAAAGAGAATTTAAATTGGGTTCAGCTGTGGTGTAAGCGGAATGCGGAACAAATACGGTTATTGCAAAAAGAAAAAAAACAAAACATGATAGTGTTTGAATAGTAACAAAAATAATTTGCATAGCGAAATAAATAACTGAATGGTAAAAACAATACAGGATATATATAATATGCATATAACTATATATATATATATACATATGATTAATTGGGTAGTATATATATACACATATATATTAATACATATATATGTATTAGTATAATATAAATGGATTATTGATAAAAAAAAAAAATTAAATTAAAACTGATTAATTAGGTAAAATAAATATTTGAATGGTAAAAATTGACAAGTAATGCGAGATACATATTATATATATATATATTGTAAAGAAAAATAAACTAATGATATTAGTATAATAACTAAAATAATATATTTATTTAATACATAATTTTTTTGTAGATTATTCGGTCAAGATCAATTATTTGGGATTCTAAATATTTTAAAATAAATAACTATATTTTTGGGTATTTCGGATTTTCCTTCCGGTTCGGTTTGCTATTTCAAGTTAATACCAATTAAAATAATCTAGTAATATTAATATTATTATTATATGTTTTTTGTAAACTATCTATATAATTAATTTATAAATTTAACTATTGGATTTATGATAAATATAAAATAAAAAAATCAAATATACACAATATAACTAATGTATACAAAATGTTTTTAAAAATCAATATTTCCAGTCCATATATATCATATGTATATCTACACACGCACACAGAGATATATAATTATATATATAAAAATTATAATTTTGGATATTTTTTGTTATCTTAAATCTAACTAATATATTCGGTTCAGTTCGAGTCTTTTCGGTTCTAGAAATTTAGGAAATGTTCGGTTTTACATTAGTTCTAATTTGTTTCAGTATCTCCAATTTCTGTTTGGTTTCGGTTCGGTTTTTTAGTTTCATGTATTTTGTCATCTTTAGATAAATATCTACCTTTAGATAAATTAATATCTGATAAGTTAAAACGTATTACACAATTTAACTGAAAACCTTATTTTTTTTATTATACTTATACTAGGAGAGACACCGCGCAATGCGCGGTTTTCTTGTATATATTATTCTATAAATGAGATTAGTAAAATACAATCTAATATAAAAAAAAATAGTCTAGAGTTAATATTGTATTACATTTTTCTTTGTATTATGTATTTACAGTTATACTAATTTTTCATTCATTAGTTATCTACTTATTACTTGTTCTATATTTTCTTATTTCATCTCAATTTCAATAGTACACGATTTATGTTACACTTATTTTTCAGTGCTTATCTCTTTTCAATATCTTATGTTTTTGTTCTTTTATTTTGTTTTCATTGTTTTCATCTGTATTTTTATCGTCTTCCTTTTTTATCTTTGCATATTTGTTTCCTTATATTTTCTTTGTCTTTTTTGATAATTTTTTCAAAAAAAATTATGCCTTACATTTTTGTAATTTTAATTTTTTTTATCTATTGTAAAATGAATTTTAGTATAATTTCTAAGACCTATTGTTTTATTATAGTTATACTAGGAGAGAATCCGCGCAATGCGCGGTTTTCTTTATATATTATTGCTATAAATGAGATTAGTGAAATACAATATAATATAAAAAATTAGTCTATGAGCTAATATTGTATTACGTTTTCCTTTGTATTTTGTACTCACAATTATACTAATTTTTCATTCGTTAGTTATCTACTAATTACTTGTTCTATATTTACTTATTACATCTCAATTTTAATAGTTCACGATTTATGTTACACTTATTGTTTAGTGTTTATCTCTTTTCAATATCTTATGTTTTTGTTCTTTTATTTTGTTTTCATTGTGTGCATTTGTATTTTTATCGTCCTCCTTGTTTTTTTTTTGCATATTTGTTTCCTTATCTTTTCTTTGTTTTTTGATAATTTTTTCAAAAAGAATTATGCCTTACATTTTTGTAATTTTAATTTTTTGACCTATTGTAAAATTAATTTTAATGTAATTTTTAGGCCTTTAAACTCTCTTGTTGATCAATTATTTATTTTAGATTTAGATCTTTTTTTGTTCGCCATTAACGGTTCTTCTTTCCCCTCGAAAATTATAATTATAATTTAGTTCTATTTACAAAATAATGTTTGTAAATTTACCATGTGAATCTAATTAAGTGTATGTAGATGACAAGTTAAGAAAAGTGTTCAAACGTCTATTAAATGTAACAAATTTAATTTTATTATTTTTTAAAAATGAAATATAATCAATAAAAAGTGATGAGGTGTCATTTTATAGAGAGCTCTCTTCATCTTTTATAGTATAGACTCTAGATTATAACCATATTTAATATATGTGTTAAAACAAAAAACTTATTTTAATATATTTCAGCTTTTAAAAATTATATAACTATATGTATATGAAGATAAAAAAGAATTATATGTATATTTGAGAATCGCATTCTACCCGCATCTCTTTTGGGACGTAAGAAAAGTAAGTGCAGTTCAATACTTTTAACTCATGTTTTCTCCCGCCTACAATGAATCATTTTTGTTTCCAAATAGAATATTAATAATATTACTTAATAGTAGAAATTGTTGAATGGTAACATTGCATAATTACGCCCTGCTTTCCACTTAAAACCGTTCCGCACAAGTGTTCCATTCACCGCCTATGAATATACTACACACTAAAACCAAATAGTAATATATTAAAAAATCAAGGTTAAGTAATCTTATATCATCTCTCCTATGCGTAAAATTATTAACAATGTGTAGTATAGTTAACCTTGATTTTTTAATGAGTCACTTCTTCAAGTTTTCAAAAGGTAATTAGATTGGCTTTGAATGGTAAGAGCATATTGTAATATACGGGACGAGTAGATTAGATAGTGCGGAGCGGTTGAAGTGCGGTTCACGCGGGAGAACTGTAAACTGCAAAAAAAGTGCGGTTTGTGTGAAATAAGCGGTGCGGGATAATGGTTGAATAGTAACAAAACTAATATGCGGATAACATAAGTATTTGAATAATAAAAGAATGACAAATACTACAATAATAAAAGGATGACAAATATTTGGATTTAGGGTTGGATAATTTTGGGTATTTTGGATACTTTTGATATTAAATATAAAATTTACTAATATATTTAAATATATCATTCCGATATTTTTCGGATATCCGAAATATCTTGGTTGGGTCGGGCTCAGTTTCGGTTCTTCGAGTATAGAAATTTAGGATATATTTGGGTATTTCACCTATTTCGGTTCATGTTCGGGTTTTAAATGAATAAATAATATTTTTATAATATTTACCCATACACACGAAATTTAAAACATTTATTATAACATATTTTTTTTATAACTATAACAAAAATTAATTGTTATAACTAAGGGAAATTTTTTCATCAGAAAAATCAAGTATAATGCAATAAAAATATTACCATAGATTATTGAAAAGCACAATAAATAATGTAAAATTTAATTTTAGATCAATATTTTACAAGTTAGAATAGATTGATAATATTAGTATTTTTATTTTTATTTTTTAGTTATAAAAAGTGAATGGTAACCCTTTTTTAACTAGCAAAATAAAGTTTGAACGTGTTTATAAAATAATATATACATCTTAAAGTTAAACCGCAAAAATCTTATGCATTCTTCATAAAAATTGGTGCAGGGAGAAAACGCTTCGCAATAGTCTATAAAACAAGCAAAATTTATTTTTTTTAAAATTTTATATTATGTCAGTACATTTTCTCACAAATACGCACCAGAAATGATTTATTTGTGTGAATGGTAAATGTATTTCACTCTATTTGCCACCTGTTAAAAATCGTTACGCCCCTTGTTCGTCATTCACTACCTGAGAATGGGTTTTGTCCCTTCAAATACAAATGTTTTGTACTTCTTCTACTTTTCCAAATTAATTTTCATTTCAATGAATTCTGCCTTCATTTGCAACCAATTCTTGGATATATTTCTCTATTTTATGTCGTTTATTACAAGATATAAGTATGTAAAACGTTGAACCAAATTTTAAATCGGTAATTTTCGTATAAAAAATATCCAACATTAACACATACGAAGAGAAAATCTAAAAATCTAGTCGTTGTTTGTCTTTTTGGCCGGGACAGTGGTTGGTGGTTCATACAACACCGTTCTGGCCCGTTTTGCTCTTTGCCTTCCAGTCTCCCTTTATCTCAGGACAAGTTTCTTAGCGACTCGTTTCTCTGTAGTGGCGTTGTCGGCTCGCCAACCTGAATCTCTCTGGTTTATCGACGACGATGCTACAAAGGGATAGCGAGAGTCTTGATCTTGGTCTGCTAAGCGATGGTGTGGGTCAGATCTGTACAAATTGGGATCAGTTTTGAGATCTGTTTTCTTTTTCAATATCTTGATCTCTTTTATGTATTTTACTTTATGTGTTTTAGATTTTATGGGGTGATTCTAGATTTGATCAGACATAGTAAAGTAGACATAGTAAAGTTGACATTCCTTGAAAGTTGTAGGTTATAGAAGAAGTGATTAGGTTCGTCTCTGTTGTGGCCCTGTAGTCCTTTTGGTCTCTCTCTCTCTCTTGAATTCCTTTTTTATGGTTTCTTTTCTCGGTACCATTCTCTGGGATCGTTTCTGTTGGATTCCCCTTCTTCGAACGTGATTTCCCTATAGTTTTTCCTAATTTCTTTTAATCTCGAATGAATATTCTCGTTTGTCAAACGTCCTCTAACAATTTTCCTTGTGTCTCTCTTGTTCATTTCCTTCCCGAACGTGAATAGTTCCCAAAAGGTAACCACTTTCTTCTTCTTATGGACGAAATCAGGTTGTAACGGTCCATCATACCTTTTGTGAATAATAATATTTCTCGCTCTTTTTTACTTTAAATAAATGTTCGAGAATATGGAGAAAATTTCGAATTTTAAACCGAAGAGAGAGAGAGAGAGAGAGAGAGAGAGAGCAAAAAGCGTTCTCGGCATGGTGGTCTCTCGCCGCCGTTGCCGTTTCCTTCTTCTTCCTTAGTTTTCGTTGCCCTGCGGTTTCATCGTTTCTGGCCAGCAATTTCTCTGTTTATTGCGATGGCGAGTTCACGACGCGACCGGTCTCTGAAGCTTTCACCGACGGTAAATGGAGAAGGAGCAAGGAAGTGGAAGCTGCTGTAGGAGGGGTCGGCTTTTATCGGGAAGTGGTGTTTTGAAATCGACAATTTTCCAGTTCTAAGCTTTGTCGATTCAAACATCGTGAAGCAGTGGCGCGTGAGGCTCTGTTTGGCCTCCTCCAAGATGGATTGTCTTCAAGCTTCTGTCTCAGAGTGGTATGAAGTGTCTTCTGTGTATTCCTCCTAGTTTTGGGACTTGGAGAAGGACACACACCATATCTCCTGCAAAGAAGGTTTCAGGTGGCTTGATGTGTGAAGGCGCGTGTCGACGGGAGACTCACCTTCGTGTGTTGGTAGAATCCTGTCAAAACAGTGGCGTGAGTAGGTCTCTGTTGAGTCGGTGGCACTTGAGTCGTCTAAGGCTCGGTGTCCACTAGGTGGATACCCTCCCTTCCTTTGGTTCTTGAGTCACGGTGGAGATGCGAGGTGGCTATGGAAGAGAGCTTAATGTTATTTTGGTCGTGAGTGGACATGTTCTGGTTCACCTACCTCGCATCACCCTGCAACAGCTTCATCTTGGCCTTTTGTTTGGGAGGTTTATTCAGATCAAGCTTATTCCTATCCGACGAAGAAAAATCCTAATTCTAGAAACATCTGGTGGTTTGGTGTTTGGTTCTGAATCTCACTCTCATCATAAGTTGATCAACACCACGATTCGAATTAAGATCTCGAATTAGGCTTTAGTATTCATTTGGTATAGGCATTTGCTTAGTTGTCTGCATTAGTGGTTTAATGATGTGGTCTAAGAGACGTTTCATTGGGATTATGCCCAAATGATTATGATCTCACTGTGGTTCTAAAAGTGCAATAACGACAATTTGGTGACGCCGGTTGCGATAGTGTTTCAGGGTGGTACTAGATTACGTTTTATTGTCATTGTGGTTTAAACCTCTTACGAGGTATTTGTGGTTGCAATTCCGTTGTACCAAAGACTTTAGTTAATTGAAAAGTCGTTGTTGAGCAAAAAATAAATAAATAAATGTTCGAGAACATTTTCCCATGAATCCAAGTAACTGCTTCCGCTAACTATGTCTGTAACCGATAGTCCTTATTTGAATATGATAGTTTGGTATGAAAATCACACTTGGCTTAACATTCGATAACTGTATTGATTATGCCTTTTCATGTTATAATCATATTCATCCCGTCTTTCGGTTTACAAACATGGTTGGGCAAAAATCGGAACCGAGAAACCGAACCGAAAAACAACTTCAGTTTGGTTCCGGATACTATGAAATAACCGGATGGATATCAAATTTCAATAACCTAAAAACCGTAATTGAACCGTGTTTTTTTCTGATAACCGAAAAACTGAAATACAAATATATCTACATATAAATATATAAATATTTATATTGAATATCTAAAAGTAAGTGTATTACTTGGAAAATATCTGAATAATCCGAACCGAAACATCCAAAAAATATTTGAAATACCCGGAAATATCTTAAAGTGTCCAATACCTAAATATCTAAAAATTTTGTTTATTTTCGGTTATCTCTTTAACTAACCGAACAGAACCGAACCAAATTGTCGTGGTTATCAAATGATTACTAAATAATGATAACCAAACTAATTTATTACCAAAATAACCGAACTGAATAACCATTTGCCACGTTAGTTACAATTATGGTGAGTTAGAATTTCTCTTTAAGTTGAGTTAATTGGGTTAATGAATTGGGAAGGTAGTGTTGGGTAATAAAGATATATATAAATCCCATAACAACTTCACGTATCGCGAAGTAGTGCGTACACACATGCACTGTTGATGATTTTTGAATTTTGAATGTTTGATTTGACCAAACGATTAAGACTTTTACTACAGAAAAAAGATAAAAATGGCCACGTAAAGACCATAGAAGAAACCCAACGGTCAGTCAAGTGCATTCAAACCAAAGAATCAAACATTTTTATCTTTGTGTTCTCTCATCTCTCGGTTTCAGGAAAGACAAAAAAAGAAAAAGAGAAAACAAAACCCTTAAAGGAAGAAAAAGATGGTGGAGTCGGAGCTAAGCTATGAGCAGATTCGTTTGAACAGAGTAGAAGAGAACAAGAAGAGAATGGAAGAGCTAAGTCTCAACAAGCTTGCTCTTTCTCTTCGCGTTTCTTCTTCTCCTAAACCCTCTCCTGTAAACTTTCTCCTTTCTCCTTTCTCCTTTATCAAAAAAAAAACTTTCTCCTTTCTCTTCTTCTCTCATTTCTTCTTTATTTTCTTGAATTTTATAAACCCATACTTTTTTATATGGAAAATGCAGGTGAAGCCAAGGACTCCTCGTTTTCCAGTGGACTTCTCTGAGGTCAGGAGAAGTTACAGAGAGGTTCTTATTTACTTGTGTTTTTATTTAGTTTCTGTGTGAGATTATAGAATTTGTGGGGGGTTTTGATGCGTGAAAGCTTCATCTTTTCTCCACGTTTTCTTATCTTAAAGTTAAAAAGGCTCTACCTTTATACAAATCAGTTGCTAGCTTTTGAGGGTATAAGTATCTTGAATCAAAAATCCTAATTTGCTTGAGTTATTATTTTGATCTCATTTGCAGATTGGGCTAGAACCTCTGATAAGGCCAAGAAGGTTAACAAATCCACACTCTATATATCTCAAATCATAGCTTCTCCTAAAAAACTATTTCATGTGAATTTTGAGTAAGTTACATGTGTTTTTTGTTTGGCTTAGCAGGAGCTATCAAAGAAGAGATTTGTTGAACCGGGTATACGCCTCAGATGAGGAAAGGGTGTATGCAATCGAGAGGGCAGAGAAGCTTCAGACAAGCTTAGAACCAGAACTTCCAAGCTTCATTAAACCAATGCTCCAATCACATGTCACCGGTGGATTTTGGTTGGTATGTGACCAGTAAATACTAAAGAGACTTATACAATGCTAAATGAATCTAACTGAAGATTTCATTCAATATGTGAAAAAAAAAACAGGGCTTGCCGCGTTCTTTTTGCAAGGCGCATATGCCAAAACATGATGAGATAATGACTTTGGTTGATGAGGAAGATGAGGAATTTGAGTCAAAGTACCTTGTGGAGAAGAATGGTCTTAGTGGAGGCTGGAGAGGTTTCGCGATTGATCATCAGTTAGTTGATGGAGATGCTCTTGTGTTTCATCTTGTCAATCCAACAATGATTAAGGTATAAGGAGTTTCTACTTATAAATGAGACTTTTTTTAAAAAAAAAACATTTGTGATGAAACATATATGTTGCTTTGTTTGTTTTAGGTGTATATCATCAGAGTATCTGATGATGATGCAGGCAATGATTCTAATGAGAATGAAGATAAAGAGAATGATGTTGAAACAAACAAACAAGAGAAGAAGACTGGTTCAGAAGCTAGACAGTTGCGTAGTATTAGTGGCAAAAGGAAAAGAGGAGGTAAATAATAATAATGTCTCAAGTCTTGTTATTATTATAGTTTGTAGTAATTAACATTTTTGATAATTTAGATTATGTTTTTTTTTTCTTTGACGTCTAATAATTTAGATTATGTAAAAACCAAGTTTGTTGATGCATTTGGTGCAGGAAGGAATTAGACTTTTGGAAAGTTGGATTAGGAGTTCAGTTTAAGGAATGGTTTAAAGAACATTAAAAAAACTAACGTTTCTTGGTTGATTAGTGAAGTATGTAAGGAGGATTTTTTGGTGTCATGTAATGGAGGAGACAAACATGGAAAATTGTGGCTGATATTTTTTTTGGTAGCCACGTGGATATTAATTAATATATGACATTTTATGGTTTTGGACAAGGATAAACAAACATATTTGATCAAAGTTTGTGAAAATCAGAAACGAATAAACTCAAAGTTGATAACCAAACCAAATGCGTCGACCGATCTACACATTTTATGTAATGGATTAGATTTTAAACCAAGTGGAGGTTGGCTTCGCCCCCTCTTTGAAATTTGTCCGACCCGCGCCAAGAGGACTATTAAGAAAAAGTCCATGACTTCGAGAGAAGCTTGGGTCGAATTATACCTCGACAAAGTGTACGACCAGATTACATCACGGTACGCTAATGATAATGCAGTCTACAGATTACTCGAGGAACAAAAGGAAGAAACAAAAAGACATTGTTCGTATTTGTGGAAGAAATAGCATTTATGAGTCACCATTAACGACATTTGCTCTCTCCATCAAAGACAAAGGAAAGAGTCTGAGTTTTGAGTCTCTGTTAATATACATATTGTATATTGATGTTGATATAAGTTATGGGTAGATTAGTCTTTCATATTGGATATATCATTAGGTCTAATCTTGTGTATAAAGTTGGAGCTACTGTGCTCGTAAGGAATAACACAGAAAGCTTGAGATCATTCTTTGTTCTGACATGGTATCAGAGCACTGCAATCGATTATACAAAATTCGATTTGAGTGCATCGATCATTGGATTCTGATTTATTCATTCTCTTTCTTTGACCTTTATCACCTTTTGATTAATCTATCGGGGTGAATTTTCTGAGATGGGGGATAACACAGGAGCTGTTGTTACCTCTACCATACGAACTCGACGAGTTCTTGATCCGTATGATCTCTCGGCAACTGATAATCCGGGAAGTATCATATCACAACCACTACTTCGAGGGATCGACTACGATGAATGGTCCACGAATTTTCGTTTGGCGCTTCAAGCAAAGAAGAAGTTTGGTTTCGTCGATGGTACCATTGCAAAACCAGCTGTTGGAGACGCCGATCGGGAAGACTGGTTGGCGAATAATGCTATGGTGTTGTCATGGCTCAAACTCACCATTGATGAGAAGATTCGGTCATCACTTTCTCATCATGAAGGTGCACACGATCTCTGGATACACATACAACGACGATTTTCTGTGAGGAATGGACAACGGGTTCAACGATTGAAGTGTGATTTAGCTAACTGTCATCAGAAAGGACTTGCCGTAGAAGCTTATTACGGTAAGCTCACTCAGTTATGGACATCTCTTGTCGATTATCAGCAGGCAAAGACGATGGAAGAAGTCTTAAAGGAGAGAGAAGAAGACAAATTGCATCAATTTTTGATGGGTCTTGATCCTGATGTTTATGGAGCAGTCAAGTCATCACTACTCTCACGTGACCTATTACCAACACTTGATGAGGCGTATAATGTGGTTACGCACGATGAAGAGTCGAGAATGGCTACCAGAGGGATCACAGAGAGATCGGAAGAAGTGAGCTTTGCGGTACAAAGCAGCTCACGTTTTCGCCCTAAACCTGGAGGATACGAGAACAAACAGAGACTGGTGTGTACAGGATGTGGCAAAACCGGTCACACTGTCGAGAATTGTTTTCGTAAGATTGGCTATCCTGAATGGTGGCCGGACAAAGGACGCGGAACACGGGCTGTTACTACTGGTCAACCGCAGCCGCAACAGATAGCAGGTAGAGGCCGTGGCTTGGAAGTAGCTCGGGCAAATTCTATGGTCGCTACATCGGCTGCCTCGGCTAACTCGGTGCTCACTTCAGCTGATCGGGTTGGTATAACCGGCCTTAGCGACAAGCAATGGGAGAAACTCGTGTCTTTGCTCAACGAAACAGATCATGGATCCTCGTCTACCAAACTCACTGGTAAGAGTTATTCTTCCTCTTGGATGATTGATACAGGTGCGTCAAATCATATGACAGGTTCCGTTGAGACTCTCGTTGGTTTGTATGATATGCCTCCGGTTTTGATTAAGCTTCCGAATGGGAAATATACTACGTCTACATGTTATGGATCAGTTCAGTTGGGGTCTCATTTGAGTCTCCAGGATGTGTATTTTGTGATGGTTTGCAGTGCCATTTGATTTCAGTATCTCAGTTAGCTCGACAGCGAGCGTGTGTTTTCCAGATAACTGATACACTATGTGTTATCCAGGACCGCATTACGAGGATGCTGATTGGAGCGGGTAAGGAGTACGAAGGATTGTACTTCTATCGGAGCATGGAAGTTGCTGCGGCATTACACGTCTCGGATCACACATCTATGGAAGTTACTCGTCCTGATCTTTCATATGCTATACATATCTTGACACAGTTCATGCAGAAGCCGAAAGTGGCGCATTGGGACGCTGCTATTCGGGTGGTTCGGTTCCTTAAAAATAATCCGGGCCAAGGGATACTTTTACGTGCAGATTCTCCATTGGTTCTGACCGCTTGGTGCGATTCGGACTGGTCGAGTTGCCCGCTTACGCGTCGGTCTTTGTCGGGTTACTTTATTCAACTTGGTTGCTCGCCGGTGTCTTGGAAAACGAAGAAACAGGATACGGTATCTTTGTCTTCGGCGGAAGCGGAATATCGTGCAATGCAATATACTCTAAAAGAAGTCATTTGGCTTAAGAAACTACTTTTGGCGCTCGGTGTTGATTCTATGGATCCAGTGGTTTTCTATTGTG
Source organism: Anastatica hierochuntica (assembly GCA_900406275.1). Lineage (NCBI taxonomy): Eukaryota > Viridiplantae > Streptophyta > Magnoliopsida > Brassicales > Brassicaceae > Anastatica > Anastatica hierochuntica. The sequence continues at coordinate 19,513 of OVAN01004130.1, forward strand.
ATAGTCAAGCGGCGATACATCTTGCGGCTAATCCCGTTTTTCATGAAAGAACGAAGCATGTGGAGAACGATTGCCATTTTGTTCGCGACGCGGTTCAACGAGGTATCATCGCTACTCGACATGTGACCACCAAGGAGCAATTGGCTGACATTATGACCAAAGCTCTTGGGCGATTAGACTTCGACTACTTCAAGTCCAAGATGGGCATTCGTGATTTGTATGCTACATCTTGAGGGGGGGTGTTAATATACATATTGTACATTGATGTTGATATAAGTTATGGGTAGATTAGTCTTTCATATTGGATATATCATTAGGTCTAATCTTATGTATAAAGTTGGAGCTACTGTCCTCGTAAGGAATAACACAGAAAGCTTGAGATCATTCTTTGTTCTGACAGTCTCGCTGACCGGTTACTAAGATACACAGCTACAGTCTTCATCGCATATGTTTTTAAAACATAAAATACATATAATTTAATTAATACGTTTACATATGCAAATCAAAGCGCCTGTAGCTCAGTGGATAGAGCGTCTGTTTCCTAAGCAGAAGGCCGTAGGTTCGACCCCTACCTGGCGCGATTTTACTATTTTTACAATAAATCATAATAATTTTGTTACTTTCTACTAGAAATTGGAAATTTTATTTCCTTCGGTTCTTCCGATTCCGCCTAAATTAGGAACAATCATGAAACTCAACTATATTTTGGTTCAAGTATTCACTTGAAAATAAAATAAAATTAACTATGTTTTAATAAAATTTGATTCAAGGAAATTCTATTGAATAACAATGAGAATCGATTAATTAAATTTTATATTTCAAAAAAATTAATTTATTTTTTCATTATTTTTCACAAAATCGGAGTTTTTGGTAAAATTTTCCTAATTTTATATTATTATTATTATTATTATTATTTTCAAAAATTAAACTAATCTCTTCCATGCTAGTTAACTTTTAATTTACATTGACGTAAAAAAAAAACTTTTAATTTACTTGGTTAAAAATTTGTTTTTTTGTCGGCAATTCGGATCACAATGGGCCAATCTGGTGGCCTTTTAAAAGTCACACAGAGCAAATTGGCACAAACGCGAATGCTAGAATTCGAAATCGAAACTACGACTCCGGATTTGATGAAGACGCACCTTGCCACTAGTCTAAAGGGTCTCCTCGGTTAAAAAATTGTTTAATTTTAGTAAATATAACAAAAATATTATTTTATTATTTTTTAGTATTTTATTATTTTTTTCGCAAGTATTTTATTATTTTGGTATTTGAGTTATTTTTGAACATATATTATTGGATTTATAATTTGATTTTGGAATATCTGTTTTATTTTTGGTCGACTTTTCGATTTCCCGTTGTTTTGCTCATCCCTACGCACAAAGCAGAGTGAGAGACGTGTTCTATGTGCGTTGCGTCAGGTAGAAGCAAAAGCCCCCCAACGTTATATGGACGCTAAACGGAGATTATTAACAAACGCTCCCAAACTCTTCCACTCTCATTTTCTCAGTACAATTTTCTCCATAAATTATCATCAGATCCCATTCTCTATTCTTCAGAAAATTTTCAAATTCGTTTCGTTTCCGCCCAAAATTTTTCCTAAACGAACTCTTCTGATTCGCCTACGAGATTCTAAAGAGGAAACTTCTATTTTTCGCTTGCCTTTGTAGCTGATCGAATCATTTAATGGGTACTTCTCAGAGTCGGGAAGATCGTATCAGCGAATCTGATACTGATTCCGATTCAGAATACTATGAAGAAGAAGAGGAAGATGATGAGGATCAATACGATGACGTTGTTGTCTCGAAGAAGCAAGGATCGTCTTCTACTTCTGGTTCAAACTTCTCAGTAACCTCTGATTCTTCTTCTTCTTATTATTCAAATCCATCTGATTTGTCGTCTCTCGGGATTGAGCAGAAGCTTAGAGCCTTGAAGTTGAATAAGAAAAACGGTGTAAAGCTTTACCGCCATATCGGCGGAAACACACCCAAATCGAAATGGATCGTTACAGATAAAATGACTTCATACAAGTTCGTCAAAACGTCGGCTGCGACGGTGGACGGAGAGGATATCGACGATTATAATGACGGTGACGAATCAGGTGACGGAGGTGAGTCCTTGTGGTTTCTTGGGGTTGGTTCTAAGGTTAAAGCTAAGGTTTCGACGTATATGCAGATGAAAATGTCTGGTGACGAACGTAGAGTTGATTTCGTGAGTAATGGTGTTTGGGCTTTGAGGTTCTTTAAGGATGAGGATTATAGGAGATTCGTTACGAGGTTCCAGGACTATCTTTTTGAGAATGTGTATAAGGTTAAGGCCACGGAGGAGAATAAGATTAGAGTTTATGGGAAAGATTTCATTGGATGGGCTAATCCAGAGGCTGCTGATGATTCTATGTGGAAGGATGTTGAAGGTCCACCGGAGGAAGAGGAAACTCGGGTGGAGAAAGATTTAACCGAAGAATTCGAAGAAGTGGCGAATGGTGGAGTGCAGAGTTTGGCATTAGGAGCATTGGATAATTCATTCTTGGTGAATGATTTAGGAGTTCAGGTTTATAGGAATATGGAGCGTGGGATTCATGGGAAAGGTGTGTGCGTGAGATTCGATGGTGGAAACTCGATGTTTGGTTCGGGTTCGAGCCAGACAACACCGAACAAGGCTCTTTTGATGAGGGCAGAGACTAATATGATGCTGATGAGTCCGGCTAAACAAGGGAAACTGCACTCTAGTGGTGTTAAGCAGCTCGACATAGAGTCGGGGAAAATTGTTACGGAATGGAAATTTGAGAAAGATGGGGCTGAAATCACAATGAGAGACATAACGAACGATACAAAAGGGTCACAGCTTGATCCATCAGAATCAACGTTTTTGGGATTAGATGACAATAGGCTGTGTCAATGGGACATGAGGGACAGGAGAGGGATAGTGCAGGACATCGAATCTCCTATCTTGGAATGGACTCAAGGACATCAGTTTTCTAGAGGAACAAACTTCCAGTGCTTTGCAACTACCGGAGATGGATCAATCGTTGTGGGATCGCTTGATGGAAAGATAAGGTTGTACTCAAAGACCTCAATGAGACAGGCAAAAACGGCTTTCCCAGGGCTCGGTTCACCAATAACACATGTGGATGTTTCTTATGACGGGAAATGGGTACTCGGAACAACAAATACGTACTTGGTTCTTATATGCACCCTTTTCACAGACAAAGATGGTCGGACAAAGACAGGTTTTAGCGGAAGGATGGGAAACAAAATACCAGCTCCGAGACTGCTGAAGTTAACACCACTTGATTCACACTTGGCAGGGAGAGATAACAAGTTCCATGGCGGTCACTTCTCATGGGTAAGTTTCTAGCTTCACACATCTATTGATTGATTGTTATAAAAAGCCAAATCTCATAAGTTTTTTTTTGTTGTGTGTTTGTTAAAATGTGAATTGCAGGTAACGGAGAGCGGTAAGCAAGAGAGGCACATAGTAACAACAGTGGGGAAATTCAGTGTGATATGGGACTTGGAGCGGGTGAAGAACAGTACACACAAGTGTTATAGGAACCAGCAAGGGCTCAAGAGTTGTTACTGCTACAAAATATTGTTGAAGGATGAGTCAATTGTGGAGAGCCTATTCATGCACGATAACTTCTCCTTCTCCGACAACAAATCGCCAGAAGCTCCGCTTGTGGTTGCAACTCCTCAAAAAGTCAGCTCGATCAGCCTCTCTGGAAAACAATTTTTAAAAAGCAGTTCCTAGTATCCATAACCTTTTGGTATTGTAATGAAAATGAGTGTAGTAGCGTTTGTTTTCTTCTTGTCGTGTGAAGGTTTGTGTTGAAAGACATTTGACTTTCGTTCAACTATGACACTACAATGATTTCAGTCTTCAAGCATATACAATTTGTTAACAGCTACCATTTGATCATAACTCCGATTTCATACGAGTCTAAAGTAACCACAAAACAGATAATTTCTAAAATGAGCTCCAAACGAATACGGCTAATGGTATAGAAACCCATACAAAAGAAGAATTGCATTTACAGAGAGACTTTCATATTGTTTTATACAGCAGAGAAACAACACAAGAGTTTCTGTTTTTTTCCTTTCCTTATATGTCAAAGAGAATGGGCAATCTAATGTCGAAATGGACTCGACCAATACAAAATTGAAAAAAAAGAAGAGAAAACTATAACCTCCAACTCTAATCAGTAAGGTAATGAAGCTGAGAACAGATTCATCATCAGCTAGGGGATTTGGTTGGAGAAGTGGGAACATGTTCCGTATTTGTCATGCTTCTGAGCCTACTCGTCATCCTCTGAATCTGCCATTCCCAAGAATAAAAGGAAGTTAAAAACTAAAGAACTTTAAAGTATTCACACTACACAGCCAACAGAAGATACAACAATGAAGACAATAATAGTTTGTGGCTTTGCAAGTTAAGTTAAAGCTATAGTCAGTTTAACCATAGAGAAAAATGACCCAGACTCATATGAATGATCGATAACCAGTTCTAATCCAAAATACAAAAAATACAAAAGCCTTACCAGATCTAATGTCTTCCCCCACTTTTCCTCTGTTTTTAAGTAGTCTTACAATCATGGCACAAATGAGATACCACCAATATATGTGGAAAACAAGAAGCATCAGTAACATCGTGTTGAAGGAATAGTACATGATTGTGCCTTCAACTGATGTCATATCCAAATATTCCAGGAGTTCAATGCTTTCGCACAAAAAAAGAAGAGCGAACGTCAGATAAAGCATTGTCAAGGAGTAAACGTATTGCTTCTAATAAAGAGTAAAAAGAAAGCATGTGTACCTCGTGGCCCTGATGATCCAAAATGGGAAGTATATCAACCGTAGCAATAGCCAAGAGATAGCAAATAGCGCAAAACACACACTTGCTCCAAATTCTTTTTCAGAGTACTTGAAAATTTTAGCAGTTTCCATGAACACGTCGCTTGCATCGTGAAGGGCTAGGATGATTGCTCCAATTCGGAAAAAACTGCAGAAGGAAAATGTCAGTTTCAGAATAGCATTATGATCTTTCTAGGTTGCTTGCTCTATAACTCACTAAACAACAAACATCCCAGTCAAAAGTCGAACCTTATCAGATAGGTACATAACCAAGCATTTAACAAGAAAAGAAAAGCTTTGTTTTTGAGTAAAAGTTCTCTTAAACTAAACAAAAAAAGTTTCAAAATCTAGGTGCTACTAAAGATGAATGTTAACTCTTTACATCTTTGAAACGAAGGATGGACAAAACAGATGAATCAAGTTCAAATTACCTCGTTAAGTAGGAGTAGCTAATGAGGATGATTGTAATTACATGGTGAGACATCATGACATCAAAATCTTTTCTTCTAGTCTCCCATGCAAGCAACGCAGCAACACCATACACATAGAACCCGCACTGGCACATATAGTATAACTTTATCGGAAGCCTACAAAAACCAAAACCAAACAGCTTATTCAATCTTTACAATCACAATGTGTTGCATGTACAGAGAACTATGCAATCATCTGTCTAAAGAAGTGAGTTCCATGGCCACAGAAACATAAAGGACTTTGAAGATTTTTCATATACTCACCTCAACTCTTGATTTGGCCAACCATCAAAGTAGAGGTTAACATCTCTCGCCCATGGCTCGTGATAAAGGACTTTGAGAACGAAGAAGTCACAACCAGCGTAATACAAAAGTTTCCACAAAGATTCTTTGCATTTGACAATCTTTGCGCGAGTAACATCGTTGAGTTTAATTGGAGCAGAACTTGTACTCAAAAGCCAAACAGCTATCCTCTGATCAAGATAATCAAATGTGACACATCGAAATCAATATCCTAGTTCATCGGGCGTCAAAAGAATGTCAACAACAGTAGTAGAAGCATCAACGAATTCAAGAGTTCGATGCATATAGAGATTACAAATATACAAAGAATGCATCATCCATCATAGCTTTTTCTGCAATCAGCTCGGAGAAAGAGAAACTAAACGGAGAAAATCTTACTTACTTGAAAGACGAATCTATCGAGGAAGAGCCTTAAAAAGAAGAAACCGAAGGCGAAATAAACAGCAATCTGGAAATGCCAGACCCCGATCGACGGTTGAGGATTCTTTACGCCGGCTTCTCCGCCGCGTGAAGATACAGATTCCATGCGAAGGAATCAGAATTTCCAAAGAAGAAGAAGAAGAAATTGAAAGAGAAAGACTCAGAATCTTGTGGTTCGTCGCCGGAGAAATCGATCGGAATAAAAGGGGGAAAGAAAGAGAGAGAGAGAGAATCGTCGTCGGGTTCGGGGATGTGTCGTCGCTTTAAATCCTTTGGGTTCCTGAAAGTGAGCGACAGGTGGAATGGAATTTAATTGTCCAAGCTTGGGAATTGGGATCTCGCTACCTTCTCTCTTTTTTTCTTCTTTTAAATTACTATTATTAATTCTTTTTTTCTTTCTTGTCAACCAGAAAAAGACATTTTAAAATCTTTTTATCGTTTTTTTCAAAAAATATATATAAAGTCAATTGAATTGACTCAATTCTCAAACGTATCACATTTTTTTTAAAAAAGAAAATATTACAAACCTAAAACTAAACTATAAACCTTCAAAACTAAAAGACAAAAAAAACCCTTCAAACTGATATCTTAAAAATTATACCATTTAAACCCCTTTCTTTTGTCATAAACGATAAACCTAAATCTAAAAGTCTAATCCTAAGAAAATATATTTTTTATTTAGAGAGAGAAGGAGAAGAAAATTTGAATTTTGATTTTTGATCACCGGAGACGGTCGGTGATTTCTCCACCGCCGTTAAAGGCTTTTTCCCTTCCTTAGCTTTTCGTTTTGATCCTCCCTCCCTCAGAAGCAAATCTCTTGTAAACGATTCCACTGGAACTCGTGGCGAAGCGGAGAAGATCCAACTAGATCTGATCTCGGTTTGCCGGAATCTGATGGAGGAGAAAGGAGATAGTTCCTGAAGGTTCCGGAGGAGTCGGATTTCACGAGTCGGAGTTTTGGCGACGAAAATTTTCTCCTTTCTCTTCTCGTCGACTCAAACTTCGAGGATCGGTGGCGGCGCGTGCGGCTGATGCAGGCTTCCTCCGCGGCAGAGCTAGACAACTTTAACGGAGGGGCTTTAGGTCTTAAGCTGTTTCTCGATCTTGGTAAATCGGTTGAGAAATCGTTTGAGATTTTGAAGGGAAGTGATGCAACCCTTGATCTCTGAAACTGGAAAACAGAACCTTTCGGAACTGA